>QEWY01001940.1:3522-16839 GCA_006503575.1 Baylisascaris schroederi
CAAACATTCAAAATAGTTCGTTAATCGTTTTCACATCTTCTTAGAGAAGAACATGGTTGGATAGTTGTGCTCAATGGGATGACTTGTTTAAATGCTAGGAAAGATAAAGTTTAATAAAGGAGTCTTAGTTGTAGCAATAACTATCCACTTATCACAATGTTCAAGCAATAAAAATCAATTATGATAAGTGATAATATCATGATAAACCATAGAATGAAATACTTCAACCTAAAATTCCCTTCATGAAGGGTTACTTCACCGATTATATCTTGCTATATTCGATTAGAGGTGAAAGCGTTGAGAGGGATTTGAACGATTTTCTTGTAAAGTTTCGCTTTTAATATTCGACTATTAACGAAATTGAATTACTATCGATAGAATATAGCAAGACAATTTAGTTGATACTAAGAGTGCTATGCTCTTTGGCCATAGAGAAGCCCATTAAAGAGCCAAATACAAAGAAGTATTTATGGCACTTAGAGAAGGAAAATCAATGACCCTTGGGCAACTAGTGAACAATGAAAAAAGTATCCAACTTATAATATTCGTCGCTAATTGACCCAAGAAAGTTTTAAAAAAAAAAAAACCTATCTTCTACTTTATTGGGCCAACTCTATCATCAGCCATTTCCGCCATTCCGCCATAGAATCCACTCCACCATAACTTGTGCCGAATGAATGAGTTCTAACATCTGTGATATTATGCACTAAGGTTGATATGGTGATGCATACTTTTCAACGTTAAAATAAGGTGTTCGTATACACTATGAACAAGCTGTTAGAACGTGTAGATCTGTAGCAGAAATGACTGGACATAATTTTTGATCGAAAAATTTGGAAAGATTTTTTCATAGTTGAAAAGATTTTTCTAGATTTGAAAAAGTTTTTTTTTTTTAAGTCAAGCATTTGGCATTGCCATTTTATCTATATCATTGAAAGCATAATAGAATATTTGTGTATATTTATTTGCATTTCATGAAAATTGCTTATGGAGAGATCGAAATGCGAAGAATTGGATCGGTGCTTTCACTCTATGATAGCGCATCGACGGCAGCACGATGTTTCATATCTACGCGTCCGTTAACGTTTGAGCAAATTAATTTCCCTTATGGCTACGTTATATATAGTACCACTATTCCTAGAGGTAGTGTCCTTGATGGTTCGAATATCAGAGACTTTGGTCATGTTTTCATCGATGGTACCTATCAGGTAGGGTAATACTAATGAATTTATAATTCTGTAACTATACTTATTCAGAAAAAAATGCATATTGTGTATTACTTTCTATAAAACTATACATTTTTTTCTAGCCGAATTTTTAATACAGGAATGTTTTTTCTAGTCTTCTATATACTTGTTTCACAGCCTTTTTTTTGAGAATAGAACTTTCCCATATTGTGGATAGCACTGTTTCCGACTAAGTGGCACCTAAAAGTCAAGCATTTTGCGATCGCAGATTGAAGTGGCCCTATTGATGAACGCACAATTACTATCAGTGCATTTCTTACTGCTGAGATTATTATTGGTAAAGCTATAGTCTCAATAAAAATATTACAATCGAGAATTTCTATAGTCATATTATTCGTTCGTTCACCCTTTGAATCCTTTAAAAAAAAGATAAAATCGAATTTATTCGAAAATATTAAAAATTAAAAACTATTATCATCAAGTAGAAATAAATAAAATTCCACCAATAATACCTCTATGGAATTTGCATAATTCATAAAAAAATTTCCATAATACATGCACTAAATTTTAAATAATCGAAATTAGCTAAAATATGCTTAATTAAAGGGTGTTATCTCACCGAATTATATGCCTAGCGCACGTTCAAAACTTCGATTGAAATTCGTTGAGAATGGCTCTACATTGAAAATTATTGTTGAAAATCGTGGCCGTCAAACGTATCCAACAATCAATGATCCAAAGGTTTTTTTTAAAACCATTTGCGTTGCTTTACTTTTTTATTTATCTTTTTAAAATTTTGATAAAATTTTTTTCTTGTCGATTCACCATAAAAATTCAATAAATCTCTTCAAAGATTATTCAAAAAGTGCGTTAATGGAAAGTCTCTTTCTCGTTGATATTTAGACGGTAATCACATTTAAACTTTTATCAACTGATAAAAGAGATAAATTGTTTAGTCAATTGATAAAGTCGGTTTTTTAGCCTAAAATTTTTAGCCTAAAATTTGCTTCACTCATGATAAATGATGATGAAACTTAGAATATAAACTTGGCATTTAGCTATTAGAATAGTTTATATGTGCATTAAAGAACTTTGCATATATTCACAAATAAAATACTGCCCATGAATGGTTTTATTGATGGTTTTTTGTGAAATTTTTGAATAAAAAACTAATTAAGTGTAATTCGCTTTGAAGAATTCATACTTTTTTAAAATAGAGATATATGGATATCCTCATTTAGCACTAATACTTCCTAAAATATTTCAGCTTTGAAGTTGAAAAATTGATCAATATTTCATTTTTTTTATTATTTTATTCTAATGATTATTATTTTTCATAGTTTTTCTTTGATATTTTCCAAAAAAACATATATGGAGTAATAAACGAAGAGATCTTTAAGAGTTATTGAAAATGCTCAAGTTTATTTTCATTTATATTTTAAAAAATTGAAATTTTTATAGGGAATTGTTGGAGATATATTTATTGATGGAGTCGCGTTAAGAAATTGGACAATGTGTGGAGTAGATCTCGAATTATTACAACGTTCTTGGCGTCATCTCAACGATGAAGTAAGAAAGAAATATTAATAATTCGATAAGCGAATTACTCATTTATGTGGGAATTTTTTTTCAAATGCCTCAGGGCTTCTATTTCGATTCAATCTCGAATAATTAGCATATTATTATTATATTATTTGCATAAACAACACTAAAACTCTATATTATCATATCTATAGAGTTGCTCTTAGTAAAGCTTCACGTTATTTTTTTATTGGGTTTAGATAATATAAAGAATCATCCATTTTTTATAGAACAAATCAATGTTTCAACCTGGCGATATATTCGTTGGAGAATTCACGACGAGTGAAATTGCCGATACTTATTTACAGCCACTTGATTGGGGTAAAGGTGTCGCATTTATTAACAACTTTAATATTGGCAAATATTGGCCTAGCGCTGGACCACAAGTTTGTCTTCAATTTATTTTTTAATTTGATTTATTTTCACTAAGAGTTGGAGGAGTATAAACCGAAATTCTTTAAGTAATAATCAAATTTAAAAGTTTTATTTTCGAATATTTAATTTCCAATTATGAGAGATGCGAAAATTTCTTAGAAGATCCCGCTAATCTATTAGAAAAAATCTATTACTCTCAAATGATTTGGCTAAAAACTTTTCAGCATTTTTTCCCGCTTTAATTGCAATTTTCCAAACGTCACTTATTTGAAATTTTTAAAATATTTCAATATATTTTTCTTGCATATTCTTGAAAAATTTTTACAAACATTAATCTTACTTAATCATGTTTAATTCTTGCTATTACATACATTCATTTTATTTGCCATGTCTACTAGTCGAATTGTTCGTGATATCGAATTCCTATGCTGCATTGCGTAATTTTTTTATCGCAAATTTTAGGCATTTCGAAAAATAAAATAATTGAGAAGATATTTAAAAATCATATTAACTTCAGGTGACACTTTATGTTCCAAAACCATTACTGAATATGACGAATATGGTGATGCTCATTGAATTCGAATCAATTCCAATAAAATGCGCAACAAATCTACAGAAGTGTCGCATTCGATTTGTCGATAAATCTATGTATAAAACTCAAAATAAGCGAATCAATTCATTATTGCGGAAATAATTTTAATATCGTATATTATTCACGTTGAAATAAACTTTTTTTCCGTTCGAGAGGGAACCCGTCCAATGACTTACGCTTTTCTCTCGTTTGTTTACCACTATATAGTTGTTTATTGATGGCAATAATCTCCTCTTAAAAGTTACAGTCTTCACAATAATAGAAGCCCATTGAAATGCCACAATTTTCGAATGACGTCATAAACATTTCAATGCGTACAACTCTGCCTTGAAGAGAAGCAGCGCATATTGCAAAGAGAAATGCATTCATTCAGATGTAATAAATCCCCTCTTTATATGCTTATAGAAATTTGCATTCGCAAAATTCATTAGTAAATCGTAATGTCTATGCATATATCGTAACTGTGACCAGCCGTCTCTACTTGGGGGATCATAGAAAGGCATTGTGGGATGACTTGATCCACCATCCTTCATTCCGATCTGTCGTCTTCGAGTTGGTTGAATAGAGGTGATTCAATTACCCTAATATATGATGGTATAACCTCGAAAGATATTTCCATTTGTTGCTGAATCATGAAATTGAGTAGTCAAATCAGCGTAATACAGCCCCTTGGGGGTATGCTTCCTAACTTACTGTATTCTCGTCGGCACAAATTTAACGACTTATCGATTTGGCCATAAAATTCCATACTGTTTCCAGCTTGCGTTTATACTACTGTCAGCTGTCGGGCATTTCTTCCCATACGCTTTTAGAAACTTGCGTTTCCATTAGCCAAACCAGCATGAACCAATAGTAAACTTTTTGCTAGCGAAATATCAGATTCTATGATTAACGTTTGAATTATATCACCTCTAGACAACAAAAAATCCTTCCAAAAACAAGCTAATTTCCTTATGAAGGAATCTTCTACAGGTTTAAACTCTTTACGGATCATGTTATATTCCTAAGGAAAAACTACTATTAGCAATAATGAATAATCAATGCATGAGTATTGCAAAAAAAAAAAAAAAAAATAAAAAAAAAAAAAAAAAAATTGAAAAAATTTTAAAAATAATCCATTGACGGCGGATATTATTTCAAAGAATCTCAAATGAAACAGCTTGCAAAATATGGACACAAAAGCGATTATACAATTGAGTGAATATCAGGATACCCCACAGTTGCGCAAATAAAAATTTTAAAAAAACAGGTAACTACAACCATATAAATATTAAAAAAAAGAAACATATATGAACAATCAGATTTTGAGATGTTCTATTTTATAATTAGATTTTTTTTTCTTGGAATACCTCTTAGTCAATTATATCTTTGAATGGAAAACATTTTTTTTAATGCTAATCACAGTAAGTTATCAAAAATTGTATGTGGGTGTATAATAGTTACTTTTCAAATAATTCAAATCATATCATCTGTTACAAGTAATCTCGAAGAAAATAAGAAATAAAAAGAGAAAGGGAAAGGGGGGAGGGCGCGGGGATATGAAAAAAAGCGAATTCACAAACATGAGGCAAATACAAAAAATAAAAATTTATAACAACACAAAAAAATAATAATTTTGACCGCAATAGTGGACATCAATGCATAACACCAAACGATACCCTAATGACCTGTCCATACCACCGAATATTCGACTTCAAAAGGAATCCCAAACATCCTGTAGTAGAAGGAGGCATATCCGACGTATTACACCCTTCATATAATTATATAAAAACTCCCTATAAAGATGAAGTGGTCAAAAGATCATCAACATCGAGCACCAGCGGCACTAAAACATCCCTTCCAAAGAGTCATTTCAAACGAATCGCCAATTACCAATAGGTTAATGAAATTCATAAATAATACATCTGAGATGAAACGCAACTTTGCCCATTCTAATTTCCATACCAAGTAATTACCCTTGGGAAAGAAAACAACGAAAAAAAATGTGGGAAGAAAAGGGAATCTGCGTGAAGAGCGGCTGACATATCTAAGATTTAGCAAATATTTCATATGCCATTGATGTTACTATCGTATAGAAATCTAGAAGATCGGTGTTGAATGCTTACAGAAAGGTGCAATTTCGATGTCCGCCATAACAATTTTTTTTTTTCGTAGATACACCTTCGCTTGTGCACGCCGATATTAGTCATTCAAAAGCAATGTAAAAACACACAATGAAGGTGTACCGTATCATCACCCTCTCTAACACCTTGATGAACCTTAATAAACCTCAACATTATCCCAAACCACTCATACACTTCATAACCCAACATAAAGAACACAACAACAGCATTTTAACAAACGATCCCACTCATATTTCCTATTATTTAAATTTGCATAAACGGTACAATATATACATAGACATCTATACGTTCGTACCTTTACCAATAGGTACCACCACACCCGTTGAAAATTCTAACCGAAAATACCCCATAAAAAAGCATCTCGTGTCACTCCAATAAAAACACATTATTTTCACCATACAAAGTTGATAAAGAATTTCAGGAAACCTCTCTTCGCCCAAAATGGCAAAAGCGATTGATACAAGACTCAACCTGAAATGCGCTTTTATTCACCTTTCGAATCTCATCCCTTGAATGAAAAACACCACCCAAATCAAATGCAAAGAGAAAAAGCAAAATACCTGTGAATTACACCTAAACATATATACAAATGAAAATATGCGCACCGTGGGTATAAAACTGGTAAAACCGTAAAAAGTATTATCCTCAAAGCATAGGAATATGGCAGCGATCGATCCACAGGATGCGGGATGCTTCACCGTTACCATATGCTTGGTCACATCTGCAATAATTAACTAACAAATACGAATGAACATATATGTCCAAACATTAGAGAGAATAGATCACCTTTTCCGAAGATAAAGATCCTCGACCACTATAGTGTATCATAGTGTCTCCAATGAATTCAGACCATAATATATTAGGGAAGAGAAGCAAAGAAGAGAGAATGGACGCAAAACCTCGATCCTTTCGCATCTGAGCGAAAATTTTCAAACCCTAGATAATTTTTAGAAAACTTGATAATCTATACGTTCACCTACTTTCACCGGTGCAATTTTTATTTCCACCTGAAATAGCAAAACTTCAAAGACTTAAATCAAGTCCCACTTACTAAGACAACAACCTTTTCTGCAAAACAAGAGTATGTGCCCCTCTACTCCCATCCAATCAGGGGAAGGTCCCCTGCTGCCAGCAGCTATCCAAAACTGCCATCATCATCTGCAAACTTCAAACTGGAGGTCGGAAGTGGGGATAGTTTTGGCACATACACATCTCACCGGCAACTTTTGAGTCCGACAGAACTTATATAAAGTCTCACCAAGCTATCCAAGCGCTCGGTATAACTGGATTGCTGAAACTTCAAGGAAGCAGGGAAACAAGAGAACCTTAGTGATCTCAAACTTTTCAAGCTCAAGCTCAAGCAACTCCCGCTCACCCAAAAGCAACAAACAGATGGAAGCGACCATTCAATCATTTCTACCAAAAAATCAAAAAAAAAAGTTCTACTGCTAGTACTTTCCCGACTTTTCAGCCAGGAAATCCTTCAAGCCAACAACTGGTGTGTTCTTAACAATACACCTATAAATAAATGCAAATATAAAAAAGCATGCTCTATAGACATATCCGAAACGCCCCCAATTAAAATATAGAGTTTCAATCATGAATGGAAGAAAATTTTAATATGGAAAAACGAACCAATTAGACGATACGAGGACGCTTCACAGGAGTGGCGGTGTCATGTACGCTACTGGTTCGATGTAATGCCTCTGGGTAGGTCATCAGCTGCTTCAGAACAGAGGCCGCCAGTGATGGACAGTCCGTTTCTAGGTCGTTCCATTCCTAAATTACACATTACAATTAACTCTCTCATCCCCAACAAATGCATCAGCAACGGCATTTCTGACCACACACAAAGGTTTAGCAAGCAAAAAAACGTATTATCTAAAATAAATAAAGTAAAGGAAACGACAATGGAACTATTAATGCGATGCAAAGAAGGAACTTCTAGCAATGATCAGCTATCCTAAATCATACCCCCCCCCCCTTCCCTTGAATCTTTCATGAGGCAACTGCTCCACCCATTAGAAAACAGCATCGTACAATACTGTCTGCATAAGCAACATTACAAGCACCGCACATCCCCACCGACTATAGCATTTAGATAGACCTAGACCAATTATGCACAAGCCCATCGCAAATAAAAAATGAATAATCTTTCGAAATAGCCACCTACCCTACTCTCGAGAATAGCTTGACGATTCCTTTGGAATATGCTGAGTGCCTTCTTCTTCAGCTTTGGTGCACCATAGAGGTCCGCTGCACGAAGGCGTTCACAAACATTGGCCACAGTCATGTCACGTACCAACACTTCTTGACATTGCAGCTTCAAACGATCCAAACAGAATCTGAAAAGAGTAAACAATGTCCTCTCCAAGGATCCCCATACTAATTTAATATGAAAACTGCTACACAACACTTTTTCAAATAAAGAAATACTTCATGGTTGAAGTCACGCTACATCCCATCAACGGGTAATCCTAATCCTTTAAAGTTCGATCATGGGAAAAGAATCTAATCAACTGCGATGAGTGTTTGCAAGATCAATTCCATCAATACCTATCAGCCGCAGCCATGATCTCCATCGGATGATTGGCCAGATCAGAGCAGCTGTCCTTGTAGATATATTCGAGAATTGCCGAGACAGCCTCAGGTGTAACGTCTTCAAGTGTTGCCTGCAAATATCAAAACATCTCTTACTTATTGACTAATATTTCCTCGAAAACTTTCAAATCAAGTGTGAAGGACAATCATAAGCTTCATATTTCACCTTCCGAGTTACATAAATCGCTGTGACGAATTGAACTGAAACAACTTTAACGAATCATTGCTAAAATGTTTCACTTTTTGCTAAGCATTCGATCCGGAAGATGTGATATGCAGCATTATCTCCCACTACCTACCAAAATACACGCATAATGCCGATATATTGAATTTTCATTGAATTTTACGATAGAAATCAATTATAAAACATACCGAAAGGTGCGACAAAATTGGGTGAATCATCACCAAAACTACAGGTACTTCTAGGAGCGTGAACTGTTCCATCAGCGCTCACATAGGAATCTTCATCGGGCTCAATCTCACAACTGCTCTGCTCACCATATACCGTCAATTCGACGCCCACTGTTAAGACATCGTCGGGTAAGAAACGAGATAGGCGACTCTGAAACATCGCAATGCCACAATGTTCATTCGAATGATTAGCCAATTATGCGCTATCCCTTCGGGGAACGAAGGAAAATTCCCTCAAAAAACTAAATCCTGATTTACTTCACTCTTAGTTAAGCTAATAAGAAAACTTTGCTCCGATTTCACAGCTCCGCTCCATTCCGGCACGTTGCCAACAGCACCCATACACCTATCAAAACAAACTCAATTCTGCACCATACCTTTAAGGTTTCCGTGGAGAAGAACTTCGATGCGGTAACGATACCACCTCGATTGATGGTGACGACATTTTTGTTTAGTGCACAACCACGTGGCCCATCTGTCGCATCGATATAAAAATTGACACGAAAGCGCAGCTTTGGTGAGGGACATTCTAAAACCAACAATAATTTACAAAACATGATAGTTGCAAAATTAAAACTGAAAATTGGCCAAGTTTATTGGCCAACTAAAAAACTGGCCAAGTTTATTGGCCAACTAAAAAATTGGCCAAGTTTATTGGCCAACTAAAAAACTGGCCAAGTGCATGGATAGTCACCAACGCATAAGAGGATTGAGTTGTGCTGCACGTACACTATCAAAAATTAGCACATCAAAGATATTCCCAAACAAAAAAATTCCGCCTCTAATTTTGGTTAATATAACAGAAAATATGCTAGTTGTAAAGATACGAAGCATTCATATTTCGACTAGACAGAAAAAATACTAATTAAAAAAATTGATTTTCAATCACATGCCAATTTCTACAACACTTGTGACAGCCTAACATTCCACGGCTCTTAAATGCAAACACTTTTACTAACAGCCATCTGTCAATTAGTGCGACCATCACCTTAGCTTACCTTTAAGTAACTGCATTACCTGCATACCTGCATGCAGTTACCTGTACAATGGCTTAGAAATCTACGATATGAAGGAACAGACAATCAACATTGTCACATCACTTACAAACTTCAAGGCGCCTATATTTAATGTTCCAAATGAATAAAAAAAAAAAACAAAAAAAACAAACTTATGATTTGAAGGAACAACGAAAGATAGCCTCGACATTCTTCATCCTTCCCAGAGGGGAACAACTTCAACCTGAATTTGTATTCACCGTTTGTGGAGCCAAATGTGCTGAAAATTAGTAATTATTGAAACCTGAAGAGCCGAAAAGACAATAACAGAAGTGAAGCATACTGCAAACTTGTACCTATCGCTAAGTACTTTTTCCTTTCCAAATCTTCTTTTTCTCCATTGCTTCCTTTTCGTATCAACTAGACTCATTATCATATAAGCCGCGTAAATATCTACAAATTGCCAAGAGTTCATTAGTAACCGATAACGCCACCTACTCAAGGAAATAAAGAGTTCGCAAAATGCCTATAATTAAATATGCAAATTGCGGGAATTATTATCGATAAACGAGCAATCAAATACCACAAATATATAATAGAAACAAACTTGGATTCAAGAAATTCGCCAGCGTTCGATAGCTCTTGTTGTACTGAAAATTGGCTGATACTCCATTTGTGCATAAAAACCACCGTATCCATCTTTGTCGACGACGCTGTTACATAGATCGAATGTCCACCGTCGCTTGGTCTTGAAGTGGTACTTTCGTCACCCGCACCCACAACACCTGTTCGCTGTGTTAGTTCATTATTGAATTCCATACTCTGAAACTTCAAATACCCTCAACATGAAGGTAAATATACACCCACCACGTGTATCTCCCTCTGGATCGACACTAACGGGTACTTCCCTCAAATATTTCAGTTAGTACCATAATTTCTGACCTAGCAAAAATTTTTGGAATAACCTGCCAAAACATTTAGAAGCCTATTGCTCAAACCCCCTCCCCCTTCCCCTATAAAATACGAAAATATCGCAAAATGCGACCAGCTGCTCCGTACTGTTGATCTTAACACATACATAAGTTAGAGGTAAATCAGCAAAACATTCTCTCAGTTCAAAGCGACAAGTTTAAATAATGCTTGCAACTTGTGTTTAGTGATTGTTCCACTTCGTTACCTTTGAGGCTGTCGGGCGGGGGAAATTCTATCAGCAGAAAAGTGCTTTTATGAGCTCAGAAAAGATGCAAGATAAGAGAGTGGAAGGGGTGGGGGAGGGGAGGTGGTCCAACGCAACTACAAACAATCATTGAAATGGCCTGTGCACGACATATCTAACGTCGATACCCTCATCTTATTTGTACCGGGTTCCATATGCCAGTAGACGGGTTCAACCCATATACAAACGAAATCCAATCACAAAGAACCTCGTCTCGAAGGCACAAGGACCCCCACCCTGCCGACAACTGTCCAGCAGTTAAGCTGCATATAGTATATGGCAATGAGAGAGGTTACCCCCTCCCTTCCTATCATAAATTTCGGCAGGAGGCGCAATGAGTACAAAGAGTGGTGAGGGGGGGGGGGTCGGAGAAGATTCGGTGAAGGGATGAGGTGAGGGATAGAGAAGGTAAGGAAACGAATTTCCTAACGAAAACTACCTGACAGAGAAACACTTCAGGCTCAACCGCTAAAAGTCGAGATATTCAGAAGAAAAAAAAAAGATGAGGTGAGAATTGTACAACACCACCTCATCCCCTCCCCCTTCCCTCAAGAAACAAAAAAAAAAAAAAACTTGCAAAGAAGACATCAAAAACGATAAATAGACCAAGCCGACAAGCATGGGAAGGTGGAGAGGCGATTGCGATCATGAAGTAAACCCTCTTAGATCATCGACTGATTTCCATGTAGACAAACCTTGTAAACGCTATTAGATCTATACCTGAGAACGACCTATAACAAGCACACCTGTCGATATAGAAACAGGTGAATAATATAAGAAGTAGAGAATAAAAAACATAACCAATATGTAGATCGTCTAAAAGCAGTAACCAAATGAATAAATAAAAAAAAAGACAAGGTTCTAATAGCATATATAGATTTAATAAAGATTTTTTAAGCATAGAGAATATAAATAGACATAATCTTTTATATGTAAATTGCGACAAATTTTTTTAAATTCTATTCATATTGAAATTAAACGTCAATCTTTAAATAGCAATCAATGAAAATAAATTTTTACGCAAATTTCTATGCAAATTTATACAAATTTCAGAACATTTTCAAGTTTGGTTCCCATCTGCTAGAAAATTTGGTCTGCTGAAAAAGTACCACTGCATTTCAGTAGATGTTTCGTATAGTATTTTAGTTAATTTACGCGTATCGACTGTGGATTTCTATTAGACACTAAAAGTTCTTCTAAATTATTTTTCGAGAATATTTTCTCCTTTATACAAATAAAACTCAATTCAACTGAAAAAGAAAATAAAAGCGGTAGGGTTCATTTAATCTTTTTCTTTTGCTCCATTTGAAATTTATTACCGTTAAAGCCAGATGGGGCCAGCAATATGCTCACTTAATAGCAATATGCGGATAAATATATGACCTATCAAAAATCCACCTTTCCTTAGTTACAGCCGGCTGTAAACAACAAACTGCGGTGCTAAATATTAGAATACGTTGTTCACTATGTAGAAAAAATAATCACAAATATTACGCAATAATATTTCAGAAGATGGAAAACAACTTATGGCAGTAATATTCCAGTAGAATAAGGATGAATAGGAAATAAGAAGGAAAATCTGTGCTGCTCTAGGTGTGTAATGTTTAATATAATCACCTCATTCTAACACACCCTCTATGTAATCTAGTTGGCTGCGTAGCTTCTATGTAAACGATACTCAGACAATGAAGCTAACAACCGTGAATGGTGAAATACCAATGTATGGCAAAGCATATTTAAAATCATAGAAAATGGCGTGTTTTTCAAATCAAATCGAGTGAGGACAAACCATTAAAAAGCACAAATTATGCTTTAATGATAAGAGTCAACATTATCCTCTAAAAACCAACTTATAGAATTCATTCATCACATCGTTGTTACAACCCACTTATAAAAAGAACAAATATTGGGAATACTGAAATTTATTTATGAGTCAACTATTGACCGGCGAAGATGTAAGCTAACTTCGAGGAATAATTTCGAAACAGGGAGGGGGAGGGGGTAAAGATGAAGCAAGGGAGCTTAGAGGAGAGATGGACAGACTTCGATTAGGTAAACTCTTTTAAATAGCAATTAGCCAGCGATGAGTTATGAAATTGTGAATATTCGACGATGGAATTACGAAACTCCGAATCGCCCGATACTAGAAACGACGATTCTGCAGCTCGTATGGCTGCGTGGTTTACCGTCCTTCTAGCGTTTTCTTTTCACCTAATTTTCGCCCACCTAATATTTT
>QEWY01001940.1:23352-43991 GCA_006503575.1 Baylisascaris schroederi
AGAAATTTTTTTTTCTAGTGATTTACCTATATAATAACCTACCCGTATGAAATCATATTTACCTATTAAAATCAATTAAACTCTAACCTTCTTTGCAATTTCCTCAGCTTCCTTATTGTTTCCCATACATTTGAGTAGCATCGCAATGCACTTCTCTCGAATCACCTCTTCATCGTCATTGTTGTCACTACCCTTTATACTTGTGCGTGGATCTTAAAATTAATTACATCCCGCAAATTATTCGTTATATAAAACTGCAAAAGTGATGCGCACGCAACAAAAATTTTAAATTTTGTGGATGAAAGAAAAAAGAAAAATTTTGTTGATTTCTCGCAAATTTTTCATAAAGCTGCTCAAAAATGAAAAAAAAAATTCACATTCCGGTCAAATCTGAGGAGTTGCATTGGTATCAAAATATTTCACTTATTCCCCTTCTTGCTTAAGAACAATGCTCTAGCATCTGTAAATAACAGTAAATCTAAGCATACGTAGGTACACGTAAAAGGGAAACTAAATTAGTCTTCTTATAATTTTGAGTATACCCCTGCCTCCTCCCAGGTCATATGATAGGGTCGGTGGTATCTCTTCGCCCTCCCACCTCGTAAGATGAAGTCGACAATCAAAAAAAAAGAGTCAAATGTTTGTGACTTTAAAGAACATATCTTTAAAGAGATACGTTTAAGAAAATCCATTACGTCAGCTCTAAACAATATAAAGGAATTAGTCAGCAATAAAGGTATATTGCTATAAGCAGTTCGCTTCTCCATAATATACCGTATATTACGTGGAGGAATAGGTTACCCTTAAATGTTTGCTTTGAACACATCTAACTTTTATGATAGGCAGCCCACCTTCACCAAAACTTAAAATTATTAAATTATAAATAAGAGGCAGATACAACAAAGGTCATTTAGCTGTATGTCCCATCCTAGTAACTTATATTTAAATAAACTGCCAACCAAAAACTATGAAGAACTAAGATAGATAAAAATAAAACTTACTTCGAGTGGGCATCTCAACATTCGATGAGGTGGTACGACGACGTTTCGATCCAGTCGGCTCATCATCATCTCCCGACGCTTTACGGCGTGTATCATGGATTGTTTCCGCACTTACCACAGCCCCTCTCTGAATTTCGACTTTATTAATACAATTTCACCACATCGAAATGCTTGCTCTATAATGAAAAACGTTGCATTTCATGCAAAATTTATATGCAAATTCTCTCAAAATAAAGCTGACAGATGGCTGGCTAGATAACTATGCTATACGAATTATGTTATATTTATCACGTTACACCCTAAACAACACCCTCATTAAAGAATTAAAACGGCTGGAAATGAGAAGTGCACAGACGCAACTGCTCTACTCTGCCTTCTATTTCTTAAAGCTGATCCTTGTTCCAGTACGTCGACCACCTTTTAGCTACTCCGGAATAAGCCAGTCCTAACCCATCTCTAATATCGGTTGAATCCGGTCCCGACCACGTCCTTGTCGCAAACGATATCAGAATCGAACTTAATCCACAGTCAATAATTTATCAATGCATAAGAGAAATTTTTTTTTTTTTTGAAATTACAATCAAATTGCAGATTTTGGATTTCCCAGTTACAGTACTCCAGGGATTAGAAATTGTTTTCCTTACTGACTGTAATCTTCTCTATGTACAAAAAAATACAAAAAAAAGATACAAAAAAAATCCGAGATTCTATAAGACTTCAGGAGACATAATTATGTCTCTCTCACTTCCAATCGACTATCACGCATTGAAATACGAGAAAAAACCTTACTGTTGTCTATTAGACATTAATATATACACTCTTGAAGTCCTCTATTCCTTTTCCTTTCCGCAAAATTCTATGAAACTTATATATAAAATCATTTCATTATATTTGTGATTACAGGTAAGAAACCTATATGAAACGATCGCTTCATTCTCATCAAGCGAATATCACTACACAAATTCCACCATATTCCGAAACTATAATTCAAGGCATTGATGAATCATCTGAACATTTGATAAAATTCAAATTAATATACCTTTCCTTTCGGTTCGTTGCTGTCGGTGTTGCTCACTTCCTTACCGACTATCTCGTCCTCTCCTTCGGTTGTCTTAATTGGTTCCTTTGTTGATTTCTCTTCCGCCGCACCATCTTTCTGCTGCATTGATTCGTCTAAAATTATAAAATTCAGCAAATCGGAGGTCGCTATTTACCAAAAACAGCTGATATCTTTTGTAATATGGGTCATGATAAAAGTGTGCGGGCAATGTACCTTCCCTATCCCTCCCCCTCCCCCCCCCAACAACTTCATAAACTTCTATTGCCATGACTTCAGCTAATATCACTGACCACCGTAAAGCAAATCAACAACTTCGAAATGCAGTCACTAAGTAATAAAAAATAATAACTACGGGATGTATCACTTACCTGGAATACCCCGAGGAAAACTTCCAGTTTTTTTCTGCTCGATTTAAGTGCAAAAAAAAAAAGAAACAGAATTAATAAAAATTAGTATTTCTAAGTAATTTTGCGCAAATTTTACAAAGAATATTTAAACGTATTTTATTTATTTAAAAATAATGAGCAAATCTTAACGGGAAGTTTTTGCTCGTCTTATTTAAGGTGAGTGTTTCTCTCATTGAAATGCAATAAGTAGAGAAATTTTTGTTTCATTTCGTCCATCATTGAAAGCACATAATGTGTATTATTAATTGTCTATAATGTGTATTACTAATAGCGGATCTCGTTCTATGAAAGCCGACGAAGCGCTAAAAAAAATTGATTTGCGGAAGATCTCAGGCGAATTTATTTATGGTACGCAATCAAAAACTGTCGAACTCATGTAGAACATCCTCAGAGAGATTCAAGAAGGATCATACCTGAGGTCACTCTTTTAAGATGCCTTGTCAGCATCGAAGGAATTCAGAGATTCAAAAAACATCGTACCTGAGGTCATTCTATTAAGATGCAGCCCCAACATCAAAGGAATTCATGAGTTCTGGTGAAAACTTTTGCACCACTTGAATGAATCCAATTTAAAATAAGTTTGTCAATTACGTCGTAATGGGATTTCTTAAATATATAAATAAAATGACAAGAAAAAGCGAACCTTCTTTAATCGGGTCGGGTGGTGTTGGGACCCCCACTTCAGTGGTGTTCTCAGTTGCCGATGACGGTGATATACCCGAATCAACATTCGACATATTTGTTGACTTCAACCAATAGATAACGGCTATCTATAATCAACTAGAATCTGTAAGAGTGGCATAATATCTGCAACGAAAAGATCGTATAATTATCGCGCATAAAATATATCATTGGAATTCTTAATGTGGATTAATAGTTAATTCATGAAAGTAATTTTGAATATTTCAGATTTACTTAAGAAAAAAAATTTTTTTTATTAGTAATAAGTTATTTTTATTGTTTGAAAAATTCGAAATATATTCCTGGAATTTTCTTTTCTGCTTAATAGATAAAGAATTGAATTTGAATAACTATAAACATCATAAATGATAAATTAAGTCCATCAACGAAAGGAAACTTTGAGAGGGGAAAACCTGGAAAATTAGGGAAAGAGGTGGGGGAGGGGGAGAGGGGGGGTTGGACGGAGGAGCCTTACACGAGGTCTTGGTATCTGCAATAAGATGAAATATATATGGCTAAATTATATAAAAAATAACCACTTTATACCCAAATATATTCTATTATTATGTAACTGTTATATACCGAGGAAATTTCCACCTGTTCATATAAAAACGGAAGAAGGAAGCAATAACCTGGGGTTTCGCATCGAGTTTTTTCGGCACTAATCAAGAAAACATATAATGAATTCAATAGTCAAGAAGTCCCAGAAAATAAAAAGACATATCGAAGTCGTTTAATCGTATAGGATGTTGAAAAATACTCACTAATTCGAACAGGTAATAAAAATAAATATGAAAATAAATAAAACACTGATAACTGATAACTGATAACAACACTGATAAAATAAACAAACAATTTGAGCACATTTCAGGTATAGAATGAAACGTTTCAAAAAAAAAAAATTATATATTTAAAATACAAAATATTAGGTATTATTCGTTAAGTCTAGGTAGTGGATCAAGAATATAGATCACTNTCTACCAATTGGTAATAATTAGTGATAAGCCTCTACCAATTGGTGATAATTGGTGATAAGCTTCTACCAATTGGTGATAGTTAGTGATAAGCTTCTACCAATTGGTAATAATTAGTGATAAGCTTCTACCAATTGGTAATAATTAGTGATAAGCCTCTACCAATTGGTGATAATTGGTGATAAGCTTCTACCGATTGGTGATAATTGGTGATAAGCTACGTTAATGAGATTGAAAGATCGGATCGGACGACTCGTTTTTTGCGAAGAGATACGACATAATCCCTTTTACTACAGACGATACGTCTCAGCTCATCACGTACATCACGGCTTACACATATTAGAATCCATGTATTCGAAAGCATATAAATATCGATGACGAACGCTGAACTTGCTTTTAAAAGCGATCGTAACAATCGTAAACCGCCATAAAATACTAGCTGTTGACATAGCTGAAAACTACAGATATATTCCCCTATATACAGGTATATTCAGGTAAAAATATAGGTGCAAATAATAACAATCAATAAGAGGGGATAATTGTCTAGAAATTTACGAGGTAATTGAATTCACATCAGTAGAAAATGTTTGAAACAACAAATTATAAGAGCGGATGAACTAAAAAAAATGATATAAATACGAGTGAATTAGCCGAAATTTCGATGAAATTTACAAATACATATTCATTTGATTCACCTGTCTCGCTTTATAGGTGGACGTCCAGCGTAATTTTTATTCTTGGTTGATCAAAAAAAAACTAAGTGAATATTCAGGTAAAATTACCAATCGGAGAATTTCCTCTCACCTGGGAGGTTTAATGATGTGATATTATAGTGAGGATAAAGAGATATACAAATTTGCAAAAATTTTCTAACGAAACGAAATGAACGATCAATCCATATACATTAAAAAAAATGTGTATTTCACCTTTGTAGAAATAGGTGTAAAATTTTTTGACAATGGAGAAAATAAATTAACTCAATTATGAGTACTTCATAATCGCCTTAATAGTACTATTTGAAGTACCATATAGTAGCATAGATT
This sequence comes from Baylisascaris schroederi, assembly GCA_006503575.1. NCBI lineage: Eukaryota > Metazoa > Nematoda > Chromadorea > Rhabditida > Ascarididae > Baylisascaris > Baylisascaris schroederi. Next base: position 28,519 of record QEWY01001940.1, read on the forward strand.
CAGCAAATAATTATAGGCCAATTATTTTCATATAGTTTTCAATGCATATTATGAAAGAATTAAAATTACCATTCGAGAGTGATGAATCTTTGATCTTTTTAAATGCTTTAGTGACCCCCCCCCCCCCCTCACTTTTAGCTCGGAAACACCAAACTTGGCTTCTCCTACATCCCCTACCCCCATTCCCCTGACTAATTAGTAATAGGATACTGTTTCAGCTAACTATCTACGACAAAACGAGTTCCTCACTATTATAGAAACTGAAACTGCAAAGAATTAGACTTGTAGAAACTGATAAGAAACTGCCATTGTACGCTCTATACAACAGCAACATATCTTATTCTTTTCTCATAAATTTCCACAAATTTTTTAAAAATTGATTCTATTGGTCTTTGTAAGGTCGATCTTTTTAACGAATTATAACTGTGTACATCTATGTGCACATTTTTATCCATAGTACTTTCAAGTAGCCAACGCAAATGCAATGGATACATCACATAAGTTCATTCACCTATGAAGAGTCTAATAAAGCTTCGAATCAGCCTATTCACCTCATTCAGCTGACGATCTTCCATTCGCAAATGGTCGGCGAGAATCTGTCGAATTTAATTCGCTCACCCAACTTTTTAACAATTGAAGTTTACGGCAGTAGTGACGTTCAGGTTGTTAACTCTCTTGGCCGTATAGCCGTAGTCTGCATTTCCCCACCTAGCCGGGACGATCAGCAAAGACCAAACACACAGTCGTCATCCCGAGCCTTTCTAGCATGATATTAATTGACCTAGCATAAACCTCTGCAGGTATAGTCTCTAGAATCCGTCGCGTGTACTGCACCACGAAGAGATGGTGGAGTATGACTTATGGGTCAGCCTTCGAATCAATCCTATTTATTTTCAAAAAGTCAAACAACTAAGCAATGCAGAATAAAAATAATTCATTTGCTCACCCCAGTACGATTAACGAATTCCAATGCGGCACCAAATTCGAATCTGAAGAAACGAACGGAGTGAAATAACCATCGATGGGAATAAAATATTGGAAGAAAAAGTGCTAAAGCGCAAAGTACATAAACCACTTCCTCCTTCCACACCTGAAGTATAAAGATATTAGCTACTTTAGTAACTTCATACTTCATTCCTTCATTTAAATTTTGCGCCTATCGAATTATAGAAAAAAAATGAATTTTTGTAAATAATTCGTACGATCGGTTAGATAATTATTCTAAATATTTTTTCTCGTCCGAATTTTGCACATTTGCACGCTCGACAATTATTTTGCATATTCCAATTTTCGCTGGCAATTTATGAAATTACCCAGACAGGTAAGTAGAAAGCAGAAGTTCACCATCCCAACTTCAACTTAAAACACTATTCCACTGATTTTTCGTTATCACTCTTTTTCGATCGATTTCCCTGCATTATTTTGATTTTGATTTTGATTTCATCTTAGAAAATCTACACACTCACAATTAATTTTTAATTTTTTTTATTTTTTTTTGCGATCTAAAATTATAAACAATGTTCTAATCCATTTCTTAAATGCTCATTAAATTTAGAGCGAATTTCGTTTGAAAATTTTACATCACTATTGAGAAATGGAACTATAAAAAATTAAAAATCTAGTGCGGTTCTAATGATAATATAGGTGGTATGTGATGAGAAGAGAAGATCATTGGCGAATATTTGCTTACTTTGAGGATTCACTAATGAAATTTGTCGTTAAATTTCGAGAGCAGTTTTATGTTTAGTACTTTGCAAAATAATGCTAACTTGTTTAAGTTTTCAAGCCAGCCGGTTGCAAATAACGTTTGCAGCAATAGACGCTCATATTGACAAATTAAGTTAAAATATATCAGTGAATTTTGCATATCTAAGCAATCAGAGTTGATTAAATTGACTGCAAGAAATTTTAGAAACTTTGGACTTGAATTTTTCAACAAAATTTTTGTATCAAAAATTCACCTTTGTATGTAATGCTAAAATATATCACTTCTTAGTCATTTATCGTGAAAATATGCCGATTCATATGCCTCACCTAGAGGAACACTGACCAATGAATCAAATTCATAATATCCTCATTCCAGCATTCAAAAAGAATTTTCCAGCCGATGGTTTGCTCCTCTCTTAAATTTCTATGCAAGCATTCTTTTACCTCTGCGGCATCTCCATCACGACGTATGAATACGACTCTGTGTTGGTTCATATGAGTGTCCTACCGGTATATATATGCTTGTATCTGCCCGTCTATCTTTTACGACGATGAAAGTTATGGCGATACAAAGCTTTTGGATGAAGCCATTCTAAGGTGGGTACCTCATATGATGATACGAAGATGAATTATGAATTTGCTCGAATCCCTAACATAATTTTTTTTCACTTTTTTTTGGAACGTTGATTCTGTTTTTCTGCATCACAGTTTCGTTAAATAAATAATCTCACATTGAATGAAAAACTAAAAAAAAAACAACAATACATTCTTATATCGAGTTGGCCAACCGATCGCAGTAAATCGATTCACACAAATGAGCGCATTAATCGAATGTGTAATAATGATAAGATGCCAAGCGATAAATGAAGCTAAAGTGCATAATTGTTCTGGAAGATTAAGATAGAATTGAAGTGCGAATCCTGTTATTGGAATACGTACCGTCAATTGCATCAACGTAAATTGTAGACAATCCTGAAATTAATTTCAGTACAACGTTTTAGAGGATAACACTCTCATATAATTTCTTCTTTTATTCACGGAAATATTGAGCTTAGAAATTTAAAAAAAAACCTATTAATTGGAAAATTTATGCTTGAAAGTTTAAAAAGCAAGCTGAAATTGATATTAGTAGTGGAAGTGTTTAAGGCTTATTGCTGAAATGTTACAATTTTTAGTACAATGGTATTAAAAATAATGCCATATAATTACACTATATTCACGTTGTAACAACTGTCACTAATTTTGCCTCTGCTTTTAAGCCTCTCAGATAGTCATAAGGTTATCCTTCTATAGTGAAATGTTCAAACTGAAAGAAATATAAACGCATACAACTTCTATTGGCAGTATATGCTGCCACTAGTAGTTTCACTATAGATAACGAGTCACATCCAGAAAAATTCAATAGTTTCCTGAAACTCTTTTCCCTTCCACCTAGGTTAAAAACATTCGTCTATCAGATGCCTAAGATGTACTTTTACCGGACGGTTTTCCCGGAAAACTACTGATTCCTGCAATCTAAATTTTGAAAAACATAGGATCCTGAAAATCAGTTCAGGAGCTTAAATAAAATGGAAGGAGAGGATGCAAGAAATATAACGGATTGGGAAGGTTCCGGAATTCATGAAGGAAGTTGACTCGAATTAAGGACTAACCACGATTAATAGCAGTAGAAAGATACGAAAGAACGCATTCCTGAACGGATGCTTCGTTCGGCGAATAATTAGTGTCCTGATAAGAAGGATTTGCATTATGAATGAAGGCAGTGTAAACAAATAAAGTGCTAGCTTGCCAATTAAGAACGCAGAAGTTGTCATCGATCGGATTTTGTTGACGTTTCAATTTGTCTAAAAGTAAGTGAAAAAATATTCGCAATATTATTAATACATATTCCAATAGGCGCGAAAAGCGCAAAAGTGCGGATTATATGACGTCATAGAAGAAATCTGAAACATAATGTGTTATATGCATTCGAATGATCAATGAGTGGATTTGAAGGAAAGTTGATAAAACGCTGAAACGCTAAACAGGAACAATATAGGTTGAGACTATTATAAGGACATGAGTTCTTATCTCAAGGTTCAATGTGCCTTGAAAATGCTCAGAAAGTTGCAAAGATTCCAAGATAGTCTCAAGGCCTAAAGCGACTTGAGATTCTTAGCGCTCCAAGGAATTTCAGAGAGTCCTGAAAGCCCGTAGCTTCTTAACACTTCGAGCAAATTATGGTTTAAGATGGCATGGGGCTCTTGTTGTCCCAAAGACGCTGAAACCGGCTCCTGACTTCGGATTGCTTCGGGAATGCAATACACCTTCATCATTACGAGTTAGAATACCTTATGTAAGCTTTTCATGCCTCCGGCAAATTTCATGCCTCCGCTCATCGCGATCCTTCTTGTTCACCTACTTTCATTGCTCATCCACGAATTACTTGATTCCCTCATCGGATTAAAAGTTTGGTGAGATGACGAGACTACTTCTATTCTCTCAACAAAAGTTACGGAATTTCTATCCGATTCCGTCTAAACTAACCTGTTTCTTTTCAAAAAAACAAAAAAAAACAACTCGAATTCAGCATATTCTTATCGACGTACTCTTCATCCACAAATAGTGATGTTTTCAGCGCTAATTTTCTATTTAAAGCAACTCCATTCTTGAATGTTTCATTTGTTATAGTGCACTACTATGGTACACTATGAAAATACGAACAAAAAAATAAAAGCAATATATCCTAAAAATCGTTAGCATTCTATAACTTTTGCATTTGTACGCATACGATTGCTTTATAGATTACTCGTAATAAAATAAAATATTTCGAAGAGTCACTACTAATTTATTTAAGGAGTAATTAAGCAATCATCTTATCCTCAGCACCTCTATGCTATTCGATCCTCAAGAAAAAAATGCAACGAAAATCCCAACGATCACACGTTTGCGACGTTTAATAAATAATAAATAGCAACATTTAATAAATAATAAATATAATAAGTTTTTTTTCTTGNAAAAAAAATTATGAAGAGATTTTTTATTTTTTCTCTCTCTTTTTCTTTCCTTTCTTTTCTTTTCTTTCCTTTTTTTTAAAAAAACAATCATATAGAGAAATACCTAAAAAAGCTACAATAATGAAAGTGATTTTCCATTAATTTTTGTTTTTTTGTTGCTATAATTTATGAAGCTAGTCGTTAAGATGAGCAATATATAGATGCGTATATCATATTCGTTTCTTTAGTACTTGTCTTGATTTACTGTTGCATTGTATTTCATTTAAAAAAATAGATTTGTTTAATTTGTTTAGATTCGTTAAAATAAAATAAATAATATTAATACATTTCTCGATAATATTTCCATTGTAAAAAACCTATTAAATATTAGAAACTCATAGTACACCGTTGATGAAATTTTCCAATGTCGGCACCGAAGGATAGAGCAATCAAATAGATTGCTTTCTCATTATCTAACTATTTCAGTGGCAAATAAAATTAAGCTAAAAAAAAGTTGCAATAGTTTTATTACGAGAAGAAATTTCTTCAAAAGTACAACACTAAATATGCACTTAATTTACATGTAGTTTGTTCTTGTTGATTTTGAGACCGGAAACCGGAAAACGCTCTCCGGAAAACGTATGATTCCTTTAGGCATATTTGAAGGAGTAAATTCCGGCTGACACTATTCTCAAGCGGATGCGAAAAACAACTAACTGATGAAAATATGGACGATGTAAATTAAACAAGCGATCATTGATCATTTACGAGCATATTGAAAACGATAATTATTTTAGCGGTATTATTAACGTTAGCTGCTTTCATCTCTCTTTTTTCTCGATGAATAAAGGAAAATACTAAACCGTACGATGTCGAATTATTCAACAATAATTGCATATTTTAAAGTATCGGCATCATTGATAAGCGCTTCATAACAGGAAGTTTCTAAATATTGAACTAGCGAACAATATGCTTTTATGAATGCTCAGATTGCCATTAAATCTCATTGTTGACGGTTTTCCTTCATGGATATAGGCCAAAGTCTTCAAATTCTTTAGCTTCATGATTGAAAATTTTAAGCATCAACAATATAAAGAGAACGGCGAAATATTTTCTAAATTGCAAATACTCAGATTCTAAATGCACCGTTTCTGTGCGCCTAGCTTCCATACACTCAAATACAAGGGGTGTTAAAATGTTCCCTTGACTCTATTTAGATAATGCATGAAGAGTATGGAAGTTAGCATTCGATCTTCAAAACTCCTGTTGAATTTCAGAGTTATTTTTGTCGTCCAATCCCCCTTGCCTCCTTCCCTCCAAGTCTTTTCTCTAATTTGATGGGAAGTTTTTGTCGGGGTCTATGATTTTTTATGCTTTCCTCGTTTATTAGAGAATCCTGCCAGAATGATTCAAACATATGGCATTGGCCAAGAATGGCCAAGAAACCTAATAAATGACTCAATATGGCCAAGAAACCTAACAAAGCGATCTCAACAATTTCGATTATTAGATTCGTTAATGTGACATTCTTTGAACGCTTATCTTTTCACAATGTAAATAATTGAATTATTAGTGTGAACGGCTTAATGCAATTTGCATAAACACTGTAAAACGTGTTTAGTCGCACAACTTTTTCAACAAGCGTAGTGAATTGCCGATTTTTTTTTTGAGAGAGAGAGGGAAAGAGAGAGAGAGAGAAAGAAAGAAAGAAAGAAGGGGAAAAGAAAAAAAGGATTAGGATTAAGCAACTTTGTCGCAAAATTACGCACTCACAGAAATTCCAAAGAAAAAAAATTGAAAAAAAAAGAAAAGAAATTGAAGCAGAGAATGGGATAAACAACATAAACATTGCAGCATTTCTAAATGAACAAAGATTCAGCGTTCCGATAAGACGAGATCGTACTGCTAAAAGCTTCACGATGAACTAACATAGAAGGAAACGGCAATATAATAAATCAGCGATGGGATAAAGATGTGCATTCATACTCACGTGTATCCTGGTTAAGTGAGTCATGTGTTTCGCATAAGATCGATGGTGGAGAGGGGTAATGGGGGGAAGAGAAACTTTCGCCCACATAACCGAATTACAATACTCGCAAGCCAGAATTTCTATAAAACACCTCTCAAATTATAATAGTGTTACATCTTCGCTAAGAATTGTCTCTATTCGCGTTTGTTTCAATTTAACTGCATATATTGAGAGGTAAATTTCAACTTCTTCGTATTGTCACAAAAATTCATTTTTTCGAAGGTGAGGGAGAGGGGAAAGAAGAGAAAGTGGAGGGGTTGAGTAAAATCATTCAAACGAATGAGGTCGTTCACACTATCTGCACTTCCTTTGACATATCGAATAATCGCTATGCATCATGGAGAGAATATTGAAGAAAACATATTGAATGATTCCCAACAATTAGGGGAATATTATTTCCCGTATTTGAAAAGTTTAGAATGAAAAAATTTTACTTCACGAATTGCGGAAATCATTTTTCCATTATATTTAATTAGTTTTATATTTTCGATATTATTTATGCCGTTTTAAATTATATCATTTGAGAATATTTTTTTATTGATAATTAGTAATTAAGCATATATCGTAATAACTACAAACGATAGAGTAAGTATTTATTTTTGGTGGAAAGAAAATTTGAATAAATTTAAAAAAAATAAGGAATTAGAAAAGAAAGCTAACAACAACGCGCATTAAAACAATTCATTACAAATGTAGAGAATTTTGAATAAAATATAAATCTATTCAAATATATGTTGAATGAAACAATTCGAAACAGATGGCATTCATTAGCGTTCGCCATTTTATTCTAACACTTCTTAGAGAAAGACCCTCTAGGGAAAGAATCGTAAGAGGTAGTTGAAATTTCAATGCCTTTGGGGCAGCACCGAGAACATCATAAAGGAGAGTGGGGTGGTTGAAACATTGTTCTGGCGCCTCTAAAGATGTTCTATACTCGATTTTTAGTGTTTATTTTGGTTTAAGGCATAAATTCGATCAATATGATCGATACGATGGCATAACGATCTTGAAAGATGAGCTGATTAATTATGCATTCAAATTCAACGAGAAGAGATAAAAATAGCTGAGATAAACATAAGCGAAGTAAGCATAGAATTTGAGCATAAAAAATGGAAATCTGAGAGTATTTTTTCCAATTAAAATATAAGCTTTGAAAAATTTTTCATTTAAATGCAACATAAAATCCCATAAATCTATTGAAATGTTTGAGGATATATTCTCTCAGTCGATTAATTTATTCATTTTTCCTCATCTAAATAAATTTATAATTATATGGTCGCAAATTTAGTTAATAAAATAAGGAAAGGGCATTATAAGGGAAACTTTGGATTCCGCATTCGAGTCAATTATAAGAGGATGCGAGAAGATTATATTAGCAAATTAAACGCATAAAACGACTTGGTCGATCTTAATCGTATTTGAAATCATGAACTCTTATCTATCACAGCGATTAGCATTAAGCAGGAAAGAAAGGATAATTTCTAAATGTATTGAAAAAAAAAGAGATAATTTCTACCTATATCTATCTAATAAACTTATTAAAGAAAATAAAATGAGGAATGATGAATTCCAATATATAAACCAATTATGTTGAGAGAATAATTATATGCAATGAGCGATCTCTTTCAATTGCAACTATCGATCAAACTCAACGAAGGGCAACGTCGGAAAAAGAAGAATTAGAAAAAAAACTGGGAAGTTAAATCTGTTTTCATTGGTGTTGTTGTTGTAGTTGTGTTGTGTTTCGTAGAGATGTTAATGTCGTCACTAAGGAAAACTAATAAATTTTAGCCGATATTTTTGCATTCATGAAAGTATTTTTTTTTTCTTGAAAAATGAGGCAATTTAATGTTCACTCAAAAAAAAAGTGAAATCATTCGTCGATATGCAAATCTCTCTAAGACAAATCGTGAACAAACGATACACATGCAAAACATAGCAAATCTCTTCGGCTTCTATGTGGCATGATTGAGATCCAGGTATCCAACACTCTCATAATTACAACTTGCTTACCTGCAATAATTACCTGCTCACTACCCTTTTTGATTATATTTTCTAGTCGATTTAAGTAATGAAATTTTCCTCTTTAGCGTAATTTCGCATAAATTAACTCCCAAATCATACTAATGTTTTGTGTGGATTTCAAACTTTTCGCAACCTACTAAAAGATACGATTAGCCATCTGCTGTCTCATCACTTGAAATTATTGTACTGTTCCCTGTGAATAGTGAATGAAGAATAGTCCTGAAACGTGAAATATTGACAACCGGCTGTTCAAAGAAATTCTCACCATAGGTGCTAAACAAAAACTAGTCGATTCCTATAATCTAAGAAGTATTTCTGCCTCTTACAATTCAGGAAGTATTTCTCATCATGACTAAATATGAAGCCCTCTCGGTCTAATCCTCTGAAGGTTGTTTTTTTTCTTCCATCAGCTTTATAGGAATGCTCTATGATCATGTTCTTCCATCAAATGTGTTATGTACATCTCTTACCTCACGTCTTTTAATTCATTAAAATGAAAGAGGTGGAATTCATTTACATTCGCTGCCGTATGAAAGGTTTTCCTCGAAACCAACAAACTGGAAAAATGAAATCCACCACAAACAAAGGAGTCATTACAACTTAGAAAACGGAGCTTTATAATATTTTCTGGAGTTAATATTTCAAGTATGTGGTCTCATATGATCAAATATATGTGAATAGTAATGACTCTGTGTTATATACTCCGAAGTGCACGATCAGAGTACCGATAGAGACGGTTCGATGCTCCGATCACAGTGGTAAATTGCTTTTATAACCTCAGATCGCTTGAGCGTAAATATTATGGCACAGCACATACATACTTTTTTTTCTGCTAAAAATGTTAAGGTAACTTTGTTGTTGGGCAACTTTTAATTTGGCCAAATAAAAATCGCTGAATATCAAATCTTTCTGCTATAATGAACTAGTAATCGCATCCAAAAAAAACAACGTAATTTTCATCTTTTGCAATTTGCAATTTACAATCGCAAAAAAACCCGCAATATTGCAATTGTTGTTGCATTACAAACCACTCAAGGAAGAGCTTTCAGCGATAATGGACAAGTTGGACGAAACATTATCGACTGCGTGTAACATAAACAAAGTGCCATTTGTTCTTGACGACATTAATGTTGACATAAAAGCTAGACATCTTAATAATATACAAAGAAGTTGCAAAATTATAAAAAAAAGAGCATTTACAAGTAATTGCATTGATTTTATTGAAAAAATTGCAAAATTTCAAAGTAAACATTGTGTATGATTTTATTATTGTGATCGTTTTATTGTTAGATTATAAATGCGCATTTTATCAACATAACAAGGGAATAAACTCACGTTTTATTATGGTATAGAATATGCAGATTTCATTAATATACTATCGAGTAATAAATTGTAGTAAATTTTGATTAAATATTCTGCAATAAGACATACATACAATGGTCGCAGTATTCTAACGGAATGCTTTCGATACGTTGAAGCGAGTATTCCCTATGGTCGTTAAATGAAAAAAAAGCATCGCGGAGATCAGATTCTATGATCAATTTTTCGGAAAAATAAAAGAACTAAGCAGCAATTAAATCGTAACCACATTTCTAAATTACACCTTAAAAGGGCTAGAGAGTGATGCATTGAAAACCAATTAAAATAAATTACAAACTTTGAAAATCGTTCAAGAGGAGGAAATGAACGTAGAAAATTTTGAAAAAATTTTTGAACAAAACAAAATAATTTTTTTTTGAATATTTTTCATTCCAGTTGAGCCACAAAACTTAAAAACACTTGCAACATCAAAAATCAACTACTTTCTTGTAGTACGCTAAATGAAGTGCATAATCGGCGAAACGAATAGCTGCAAAATTTAACGAGTACTACGCAGCAGCAATTAAACCATGGCCACAATTCGATTCTTTTTTTTTTAAATAGTAGAACAATTCAGAAACGAAGCACGCTCTTATTGATTTAAAGCTTGAAAGAATTTTCAAACTTGTCTAGAAATTTCCGCTCAACGAATGCTCAGTAATAAATGATATTTAGAAGAAAATGGCCAAGTTGGCTAGGTCTCAACTTGCGCCTAGATCATTTTACGTGTTTCGCAAAAATAGAAGATTTTATAATACGTTGCGAAATTATCGGAAATGCGAAACGGTGGTGGAAAAAAAATGCAACAGAGGAAACCTACTGCAAAATTTATATTCCTAGGCTAGTATTGTCTAGGGTTTGAATATTTTTCGAAAAATTTCAAAACGAATATGATCGTATATTCATCGCATTGCAATATGTGTTTTTTTTTTGTTTCTGTGGAATATTCAATAGTGATCACTCTCATAGAAACAACCAGCGAAATATATCCAACAATTATGCATCAAATAATTCAGATATAATAAAGTTAAAATGGCTCTATATATTCCTGCCTATTGGTTTAATAACGATTATATTATTGCCGATATATTTCCACAAATTTGACAACTTCTTTCGACTCTTCTTTACACTTGTCTATTATTTAGTGAAAGTCCACTAGTGCATAATAATGCCTTTGGTGCCGCAAATCTCTTACCTTCACTGAAAATGATTTAAATAACGACGGCGAACAAATAATATATTCGAAAACGATGGTACATAGGAAAATAGGTGAATATTTATGGGCAATAATAACCTTGAGAACGTATATACGATAATAAACTTTTCAAAAATCTAATATACCTATAAGGTATTCAAATACACCTGTCAACTATGCCATAGACCCAGGTGTTTAAATTATGGGGAATCATACGTACATAGCATTTAGTAATGATATTAGACAAATATCTTTCGTTTAGGAAATATTTTTATAACGTTCCTAAAAATGTCATGAAAAAACGTTTATCTCATTCAAAAGCGCATGCTAAACAATAGCAAAAAATCGTTCATATGTTCGTAGAAATTGACTATGGTGAAAAGTCAAGTGGCCAATCGATATGGATTAGAATAAACGGCTATTCATATCGAAAAATACACAAATTAAGAAAAAAATTTTTTCGAATATTTTTTTTTAGAACATAATAAACTTCTATGAGAAGGGTTTGTAATCCGAGGATATCTGCGCAAATGCGCTGCGATAAATTACGAAATGGAAAACAAATGGATGAATGTGTGCCTCACTACTGATCTATTGCATGCATCGGTAAGACAAGTTAATTTGGTGCAAACACTGACTGACAACTGTCTCGACAAGTGAAGCAAGGGTAATACCGGTAAAAAAAAAGCAGGTAATTAAACCGCAATCAATTTGCCAAATAACATGATGCATTCTTGTCGTGATATATAGTGATGAATAGTGATTAACCAACCTTTCTTCAGCCAAGCCTAAATGTTTTCTTCAGCCAAGCTCTTTATAAGTGGTGCTTTAATGCTATCCTATCCTTCTGGCCAATGAGCATTTACATATTCGTTAAATTTTTACGAAATATTACTTGAAAAATGCCTTCTAATCTATTACGGATAGGGCCAGATTCTCGATTGAATGTTCGTGATACTTCTAATTGCATTGGCCAAGTTTTGATGACATATATAGTATGCGAAATTTCTACGCATTCGCTTCGCTAATGCTATAATATGTCCGCAGTAATTGCTTAATAAGAAATTGTGGTGCTCTTAGATATGGCGCGATATTTAGATGTTGTTTTCTATCTAATGCTGATTGACCTAGTTTTGGCCATTTTGGTTTCATCGACAAATTTGGCCATATTGGTTTCATTGACAAATTTTGGCCACATTGGTTTCATTGACAAATTTTGGCCATATTGGTTTCACCGACAAAATTTGGCCATATTGGTTTCGTTGACAAATTTTGGCCATTTTTGTTTCATTGACAAATTTTGGCCATATTAGCTTCATCTACAACGTCGTCCTTCACTAATATTTTTCATAGATGTTAGCCTCACTCAAAGAGACATGAACAATTTTCCTGAGTCGAAATTTTGCCCAGTTTCTATGGGAACATTGGTATCAGCTGAAAAAAAAGAATCTAAGTTGTAGAAAGAAATTTTTGTGGATATAGTATACATCTCAGGATCATTCACCATATCATCATTCATATTGATTCATCAACACGACCATTTATGGGCATTTAAATACACTCATCACTTCTACTTTTAATCCAGTTAGGTTAAAAAGAAACAAATTTTTGGAGATTTTTCGGAAAGAGATAAAAATAAAAAATATCAAAATGAAAAACCGGAAGATATATAATGAACGCAAATTACTTCAAATTTTAAGCGTTTTTCCCTTTTTTTGAGCTTCACATATCAATATGATCCATAAAATAGCAAATATTAAAAGTGCGTTATACAGAAATAATTTTATAATTTATCTTCAGCGACCACCCAAGTTGAAACCAATAGGCATGCAAATAGGTATATTTACATAAACACAAAAATTCAACACCTATCTAGGTCACTTCATAATTGAAATTTGCAAATTTTAATAAAAATTTGTCTCATAAAAATGCATGAAAATGAAAAAGTTTAAGAAATAAATTTGAGTGAGAAATAATTGGAATTTTCTATTAAGACAACAATTATAAATTCTTTCATTCTATGATGCAAATTTATTTGATATTAAATTTATGCAATTACTTGTGTTATATAATCGGAATATCAATACAAAAATTGGATTATTATTGCAATCTAATTGCAGCAAAAGAAAAAAAAATCATAGCGTAAAAAATACGACATATATTTGCAACTTGGATTATTTTACATCAATACTATGGATAAATTGCTAAGACTTCTTGAAAAGATATAATATTCAAATGAAAGATATAATATACGAATAAAATTTGCATATAATATTCAAATAAAATTTGCTTATAATATTTGAATACAATTATAGCATATTTGAATTTCTTTCATGGATCACTTCAATTTCTGCCCAGCGGAGGATATCCTCCAGGATGATATTCTAATTTCTAATTTAATATCACGTTTCATCATATACAACAGCTGTCACCATCTATTTATTGACAAACGTTCATTCTCTTATTTGTTTAGCGGTAATATAGCATCAATATGCTATTCTTTGGTGTTGTTTTGGTGAAACAGTTTATCAATTAACTAGATTTATTTAAAGAAAAATTACGCTTATATGAGTTTTTTTAATATTAATGAAAAGGAAAAGAGAAATTCATTTAGTGGAATTGCAGCATATCCCTTCCCTTCTTTCCCGGAATTTCAACCCCCCTCCCTTCTTTCTCCGAATTTCTCACTCTACAATTTTTTTCCATTTCTTCTCACCAGCCAAAGGAGTTATTCTTCAGAGTTTTCAAAAAAAAAACACAAAAAAGTATTCGCTCGTCGATCATACTTTCTTCGATGCATAAAAAACTGCTAAAACTGCGCTGGTTTTTTTTATTGACGTTTCTATATGTTCAGGTCAGGGAAATTGAATATCGTTTCTTATTGAATTCTTATTCATATCCCTCCCGAAAAAAAAATCGTGCATGAAACCTTTTATGGAAACTTTTAAGCGCTAGGCAACGTTCTACCGATCAATGCCAACAATGAAATGGATCATATGGGGAAAAAAAAAATTCACAAATTACGAAAAAAAAACGATTTTAACAGTTAAGTAATTTTAAAAAATTTCTTCAAAAATGGTTTTTTCAAGTGGATTAAACAAACCAAAAAAAAACTTTTTTTTTCTTAATCAAAAAGGATTATTCCATCATTAATGCAAATTTTATACATATTGTACGTTGATTGTAACGTTTGTCGATTTTATTTTACGCTCAAACCAATCATAAAATTTATAATTTCTCACTATATATAATTCAATCTATGTATAAACACAAACTATATATAAAATTTACACTGTCAGTCTACTCGCCAAGTAAAGTATTACTCATTGTCTAGTGCGTACTCTTAATCGATGGGTATTTTCTAACATTGAACATTCATCCAAACGCTACCAAAAGATATATCAAATCCATCTCTTGGTCCTCAAGGTGCTCATTGAAACGGATTCGTGTGCCTCTATAAACGAGTATATATAAATATAAATATAAATATAAATATAAATATAAATATAAATATAAATATAAATATAAATATAAATATAAATATAAATATGAATATAAATGTAAATATAAATATAAATAAAGTGCACTATAGCTAGCTGGCAGCATATGCGCTTTCATAGATTGCATTAAATATATAGCTGAAATAAAACACAGATAGCGTTATATTTATCAATAGCTTCCATCTTAATATGTGAAGAAGTTAGCCTCAAGTTCTTCACTATTTATGAAGGGACCACCATGAAATAGAAATAGGAAGGAATTGAAGTTCTGATAGTTAAAAATCACGTTAGTAGAGAATGCTCAAAAGAGAAGAAAAAAGCGAGCATTATGCAGCGAATGACGCAAAAGTTGTCAAGTAAAATGGAATTACGAATTTTCCACTTTGCAATTCGATGATTGGTTTCGACGAATGCGGAAGAAAGCCAAGAAGTCTCACGATTATTAAGGAATGCATCGATTATGACATTAAGGATTCCGTTCTTCAAAATTTCCCTCACAAATCGATCGTATCTTCTTCACCATGTATGTAAAAATTCCAATATGATATGCTCATTTCTTTGATAAGAGATATTTCGCAATGGATAACAATATGATCGTTTCGAGTGTCCTCATTTAGTAGTCAAGTAGAACAGTATGAATGTCACCGCACGGAGGAGCTCTCCGTCGAACTATTTCTTCTGGA
>QEWY01001940.1:47275-97963 GCA_006503575.1 Baylisascaris schroederi
ATATAAATATGAATATAAATGTAAATATAAATATAAATAAAGTGCACTATAGCTAGCTGGCAGCATATGCGCTTTCATAGATTGCATTAAATATATAGCTGAAATAAAACACAGATAGCGTTATATTTATCAATAGCTTCTATCTTAATATGTGAAGAAGTTAGCCTCAAGTTCTTCACTATTTATGAAGGGACCACCATGAAATAGAAATAGGAAGGAATTGAAGTTCTGATAGTTAAAAATCACGTTAGTAGAGAATGCTCAAAAGAGAAGAAAAAAGCGAGCATTATGCAGCGAATGACGCAAAAGTTGTCAAGTAAAATGGAATTACGAATTTTCCACTTTGCAATTCGATGATTGGTTTCGACGAATGCGGAAGAAAGCCAAGAAGTCTCACGATTATTAAGGAATGCATCGATTATGACATTAAGGATTCCGTTCTTCAAAATTTCCCTCACAAATCGATCGTATCTTCTTCACCATGTATGTAAAAATTCCAATATGATATGCTCATTTCTTTGATAAGAGATATTTCGCAATGGATAACAATATGATCGTTTCGAGTGTCCTCATTTATTAGTCAAGTAGAACAGTATGAATGTCGCCGCACAGAGGAGCTGTCCGTCGAACTATTTCTTCTGGATCCCGAGTGAATTGTCACGCCGCTTTTATAGCGTTGTTAACCAAACGATATAAGGATTCAAACAAGTTGAATTCTTTTATAGAAATTCCAAAAAAAAACTACAATATACGATCACCATATATCGATGGTCGAATACTTGAAGAAACACCACTCCAATTATTGACTCCTGGCTAAGGCCACCTGATATTTTCATGAAAATTTTCGTGGTTGGTAAAATTTTTTGCCGAAATTGGTAAATACGGTGAAATGGCATCACCACTTTTTTTCATTCCTTTAAAAGTTTGCGTATTTGCTTCAATTTCGATTTTTTATACTCATTGAAGAACCTATGATGCAGCAGACTTTGTCGTTTCAGCGAATTGCATCAGTGCAGAAGGAATAACGCTGCCACTATTCGACGCATCATCTTGTTCAAACTATGCGTGAAGTTGAAGAGTTTGAATGATGCCATAAATATTCTTTCTCAAATTGGAATTTTTTGGACAAAATTTGAAAAAAAAAACCTCACTACGTGAAAATAAAAATGGAGAAGCGCGCCAGAAAAGATAGCACTATACGCGCTTTTTGCAATCTACTCACATCAGCATCCAACTTTACCAGTTCTCAATAAATTAAAAAGTATTGGAGATAATATATTCATCTCTCAAAAGGATTTTTCGTCAAGTATAATTCTCTCATAAAAATTTCATGCTTTGCTTCATTGAAAATCATGAAGATTCAAAGGATTCAAAGGAAAATTGAAAGTATTTTATAGCTGCTGAAACTCGAATTGTGTGATAATAATGGAATTCGCAATGGAAAATTCGTCCAAGCAGATAGTCGCATCAACTATCTCAATCATTCATTAGTGTGACGGAAATTTTTCAGCGATGGAATAAACATTTCCTGCCGAACTTGAATCAAGTTCGGTTGGCCATTGAAAGGCGGAAGTTTAAGATTCAAACTTATGCTCAAGTTTAAAAAAAATGCGTACGAAAAAGAGCTTTTATTAAATGCGATTGTTATAAGTTGCTTAAAAGCAATTTTCTAATTTAATCTCCATGAAAAACCCAACTTTTTATTCACCAATGCAATAGGATCACATTCACAAAAACTATGAATATGTGGCATTAAGTTAGTGCATTTGCATATTTAGCTAAATTGATCTCGCTATTCGGCCATCAAAGCAAAAAAAAAGTTCTAAGCGATTAAACTGTTTCACCATAACGTTTCAATTGCAACGGATTTTCTCATTGCAAAATGCGGCTTATCACAAACACTTATCATAGATATCGCGTCTAATCACCTTATCACAACATCCTATCACATCTATGCTCAAGTTTTATTATTTCAGGCTAGTGAATGCAAAATTTACTTACAACGAATATTCGGTTTTACTGTTTCTAAGTATAACTAATATATTGAGTATGAAAAAATTGGAAAAAGTGACCTAAAAAACTTCACCAAAATATATTTCACTAGCATCTCGATTGACAACCGTTTGTCGAACAGCTGCTCGCTAGTAATATTGGAGGTGTTCTTAAATTCCAAAGAAAAAAAAACCACAGCTGTCACTCCTACTTCTTTCCTCTTTCAAACAGGTGTCGTCAGATTAACTAACTAAAGAAAAGCGTTGTGCAACCGTATTTTTTTTTTTTCGAAATAAATTGTGCGTGAAAGAGTCACGAGAATTTTATAGTAGGATTCAAAGAGTTTTGGTATTTCCAATCATCTAAAAATATATCGGTAGAGTGGTGTAAAAATTAAAAAGAATGATAAAAATATAGAAAATAAGCTGGAGTAACTAAACGAATCGAAAAGTTGCAATTTTTTTTTTTCGTGATAGATCTATTCGTCAACATTCTATAAAATCCACAAATAGAAATATTCAATTTTTTTATTGCCGTTATTCATTTCAATCATCGAGCCGTAAATGTTGCCAAATTAAAATTTAATCGCTTATTCATCGAAAGATAGCTATTTGAGAGGAGATATTTTGATGGCCGTGTTTTTATACGCTTATTTATGCGGTCTATATTTGTCTGCCATAAGGGTTTGAAACTATGAAAGACTTTAATAAGTCAAAGAAATTTAAATAATGCTAGATGAATTTATTCAAATATTTATTCACTTAGAATTTATTAGAAATAGACTCTTAAGATTCTGTTAATCGACTATTTGCGGCTATTGAACAATAGGGAAGTTCAGCAATACACGTTTACCATCATGACGATATGAGCAAATCGAATGGAATAACACTAACGAACTTTTCCTATGTTTCCTATTAAAAAAAATATTTAAAACAAGAGAGAAATTTTTTGTATGATGATAGGGAATAGAGAGAGACTAGCGTATAAACATAAAGATAACTTCTGGATACTGCATCCATTCTTAAGCGTCTTCTCAAATTAGCATTCACAAAGTGGGTGGTCTACAGGTATACGTTGTACAACCTATGTGCTTGTCTTTTCGTTGCGTCAACACGGAAGTAATTGAATTCGAGTTAACAAATTCGTTAGATTATCGTGGTATAACTAGCATCATGATATTATGAAACATCTATCCCAGGACATCACATGCTGAATTATTGAATCAGTTAATGCAGATGCTCGAACAAATCACCCATAAAAGTTTCGATTTTTATGCGCTCTTGCAAATATGCGTTTGCAGACTTTGCATCGAGGCATTTAACTTTGCATCGACCAAAGCCAATATCGTGCAATTTGCTAAGCTCTCTCTGAGATGACGTCATATTCCATCATTTAGCTTATCTCGCTCTTCAAATAGAGAGAATTGGGCATCCGGACATGGCGAAATTATGAATATTTTGCTGCGAATATTTGTAGAAGTTGTGAGAGGTTAACAAGCAGACGAAGATGTTTTTATGCATATTTTATGATTCGCTCACAAGTTATGCAGTTGGCGAAGAGGAATTGCAAACAAACTTGGCCAAGCGGAATTACAAACAAACTTGGCCAAGTGCAATTACAAACAAACGTTTCGTATTGATCATTTCCGCATGATTCTTCAATTATCTGAAGCTATTACGCTTCATCTACGATTTCACTTGAGAATAGCATTGAGTGAATGGAATTAAATAAATAAACTTGGCACTAAATAAACTTATCTACTAAGCTTAGCTAGTATTAACAAGTAAGAAAAAACTTGGCTTTAAATAAGCGTTGCTACTAATTGACTCAAATAGAAATACTAGTTACGAAAAGAAATAATGAGAGCAACGAACGCTTTTGAATAGCTTTCGTGAAAGCAGACCATTGTGTCAAGCGGTTGCGCCAACAATCAACGATCGTCACAACACCACAATTTACTGCCTAACGGAAAGTGCTTAATGATGCGCGCTTGCAAAGGATTCTATTAATGAACCAACCACTATTCAAAGTCGACAAACAACTACTCTTAGAAGTGCTAACATATTCTTAAAATACCATTAAATCAAAAAGGTCTGAGGAAAGCTTTACTTTAAAAATGATCAAATTTAGCAACGTATTCAGATTACTCGTACTTGAATAAAATATTATTAATGAACAAGTGGAAAAGCGTACCAGCCAATGAGCATTACATAGATTCTCGAATTTCAGCTAATCAACTCTATAATCGATTTAACGGAATTTCGAAAGAGTAATGGCTAACAAGTAATACTTCAAACCGATCGGTTCCATAATTCTCTAGAAATAAAGAATTATCTTTTCATCGACTAATCAATAACACGATTTTTTCTACCTACAAAGTTTGCAATTTCCTCAGCAATGAATAAATAAATTCAGAGCACGACGATTCGTAATGAAGTAGCAAACAAGGATATAGACTCTAGGGAGATCGAACGATAGAATATCTATTGTAATTATCAATTGTGGATCAAGGATGGCATAAAAATTCTCTAAAAATTCCTTAGATGTTGATGATATACGGCAAATTTCTATGCCATACCTTTTCTAAGAGATGAATTGAACACGCCTGATCGGCGGAGGAACTAATGGGCGGATCGACTTAATGATTGATGGGCAGGGATGCGAAAAGAAAACACTATTTGGAGGGTGCAGTTCATTAGACCGTATAATGAAGAGAAAATATATTTCTACAAGGAGTGGACATAGGTATATGAAAAAAAAAGAAAAAAAGTTAAGAAAGATGAAAGATAAGATATAATTTTTCAATAAATTCACTCATCAAATAACTGTAGATCAACGACTGATTTTCTGATATTCTATTATTATATCTTTTTTTTTTCAATTCCTATCGAATATTGATCAAATATTATAGCCTAATCGAATAGTAGAGTAAAATTACATGGATATCTCCGACTATAAGTTGGGGGTTTAGCGGTGACGATAAAATATGGGCAGAAAAATCACGTTTAAGAGTCAATGATGGTTATTTGATGAAGCGATGCTTGAAATTTGGTAATTGGGAACAAACATCTTTTTATATAGACTATAATGTTTCCAATTATAGCGGTTTCAATTTCGCTTAGTCTGAAGCAGATAAATACCGAATACGTAGATGGAAATTTGCTCTAAATATATGGAGAAATAAAAACATAAACGTGGCCTTATTATAATCCATTTGCAAATGCAATTGCAAATTTGTAAGAGCATATGAAAATGGAAAAGATTTTCAACATTTTAATATTTTCAATATTTCAAATAATTAGATGCAATATTTTCAAATATTTCAAATATTTATAACTTTAAATATATTCACATTCTCATCTCTTCAATGGTTAAAATACGCTTAGATACGCACATATATTTCAGGATACACATTGATTTATTCCCTTAATATACTTTGCAGATCTATATTTTCGTTCATATATCCGCAGTGAATATTTATGACAGCGAGAGGATAAATTTTTCAGCTATATTTAAGACTAAAAATCCTTTAGATGAACTTTTAAATGAATGAGAGAATCTTAATCAATTAAACTGACAAATTCAGCGTTCATTTATGAAATAACCTATCGAGTAAAATTATATTAGCAATTGCGAGTATAGCGTTTTATAAATGCAACTAGTTGAAAGCATAAATTCGGCTCAGCCAGAAACACAACATCCATCGATGAATATTGCTGCCTATTCAAAAACCTCATGGGGGATCACATTACAAAGAAGCAATATATTTCTCAATGTGGAAAGAATATTCTTTTCATGAGCCGATTCAAATGAAGCTCAATAAAAGGTTGAATAATATATCAAAAAAGAGAGGGGAAATAAACAATGAACATTCGAAGATAAATGCGTTTTTTCCGGTTCATAAGGTATAATGTTTGTTCAGGATATCGAACAATACGCAATGAAGCAAATTCTTATTTCGTTTTGCTCTTGATCTGAATGCAAATATAAAGAATAAAATAAATAGATATCAACATCTCGGTGATAATTTCAGGAATGGACGCTTTAATTGGATGATATTTTTTGGGATGCTAGAAAAAAAAATATTATCGAATTGATCAACGCTAAAATCCTCTTGCATACAAGACATGAAGCATGCAATTAAACATTTTACAACTTAGCAGCATAAAAGATGATCGTTACATTTCAATGAATACAAATTACTGAAACAGATGGATTAAATGTAAATGAGTGTGGTATTGTCTAAATGCATTATGCTTTAGAGAAGGTGGAAAATTTCAAGAAGAAATTTCTATGTTGCAAATTTCATTAAGATCGAGAATGCTCATTTGAAATATGAAAAACAATCGTCCAAGAAAAAGAAAATTCGAGATGCAATAATATTCCCACTAAAAGGACAACTTGAGTTGCAAACAATTTTTGAACCTCATATAGCCTTAAAAAAAGATTGCATTCGAAGCCTTAGAAATTTCATTTCTTTGCGCTTTAAAGGTTTAGGCTGAAAGATTTTCTAACATACTTTGCAATGTCGCTAAGCCATTTACTCATTCAACCTGACTCGATGATCATTTATTTACTTTACTTTGCTTTACTTCACTTTCACTTAATGTCGCTTAATTTCATATTATTTTTCATTTTCTTTTAGTTTATTTCACTTTATTCTTATTTATTTTAATTTATTCAACTTTACTTTCCGTTTACTTCATTAAACTTTACTGTACTTATTAACTCATTCATTTTTTTGCATTCATTCATTCATTCATTCATTCATTCTTTCGTTCATCCATTCATTCACTCATTCCTTCAATGCAACATCTCAAAAGATATAGGAATGGAAGAGGCATGTAAATGTGAGCAGCAAAAACAGTACAACTTCACAAAGTAGTAGTGGAAATTAACGGTAGCAAATTCTACTGAAGCAATTTGCCTCAAACTCGTATTAGCAAAATTGTTGCCATAAAATAAATGGATCATTAACGAAGCATTGCAAGCAATAGCATATTGAACTCATAAGTTCGGTTAGTCGAATGACGCAATCACTTAGAGCTTGACCATGAAAATACTTTTGAGATAAAATTTTATTATATAGATCATCATTTAAGCATAAATCTAAAACTATAAATTTCTTTCATTGCAAGATGAAATCTTACAAGAGAGAAATAGACATATATTTTTACATGTATGAGGAGTAATCAATGTTATAATTATTCATACATCCACAATTTTATGGATAATAAATGTAAGGATTTCGTTGTAATCATGACATAATAAGTGAAATTGAAAAGCAAAAATGGAGCATAAAGCCCGAATGAGAAGAAAATCTATCATTTTTAGCAATGCGATGAAAGATTATTAAAATCTTTATTAAATGCCTCATTCGTAGAAAGATTAAATTTGAAAAAAAAAATTAGAAAGATAAGGAGCGAAATTTTAAGCAATCTTTATGCTCAGAGCTCTGATCGCTTTATTATTCATTTCATCGATATATTCGTATTGAAAAAGTGGTTGCTTTTTTTTTTACATCTATGAGCATTATTCATAGTAAACAAATCATTAATGTTATTGTTGATGTTTAGTGAATAAAAGCTCAATTTTATTATTATAAATACCGAGTGGACATTCAAACATTCAGCGTCCAAATGAAGCCGAAAGAAACTATTTCGAAGTTTCAAAGAGCTTTAATTTCGGCTCTACGTTTATATGCGCTTTTTTTTTCTCTCAAAAGTGCATTATAACGCATTGAAGCTTACGTCAATATGAGTATGTCTAAATGGGGATTTTACGATGGGAATAGGTTATAGAAGATTATGAACGAGTGTCAATTCTTCTTCACTAAACGAATGCTCTACAATGACTATGTGGGAAAAGGATTTAGCGAGTGACGGAAATTAACTACTGATGGAAAAATTTGAAGAGAAAAGAAGATCCTGTCCCTATACGCATACTTATACAAACATTTTGCGCTATGTAGGTGAATATACTGTTGATTTATTTCGAAGCTATGCAATTCTTGAAAATTCGTTTATAATTGCATATTACTAACATTATGCAACTTTTTATGCAAATTTTATCATATTACTAACTTTTTTTTTCAAATTAGCTAACTTGCCTTCTCATGCAAATATGTAAATTTTTATGGAACATCAGCGTTCACAATTTAGACTCATACAACGATTGAAATGTTTGATAGTCTTAGCGCATGCGTAAATATCTATTCCACAGTGGTTTTTCTGGCAGCCAATAGGCAATAAAAAGACGCAAAATTCGATTGGCATATTTTTTTTATAGGATTTTCTTTGGGATGATCTTTGGCGAAGAGAAATTCGTACTTCTTCGACGTCCATTTGAATAGACTCTATGTGTATAAGATTTGATATTTGCAATCTTTGAGCATAAAAAAATTCCGCCTAGCTACAAATAGCTCCAATTTTTTTTTTTTTTAAATTTTTGAAACGTATATGTAGACTTCAGTTAAGATGTATGGTTTGATAGAGGAAAAACAAATTTGTAAGCAGATCTTTTGCAACATGCTTAAAAGTTTCATGAAGATAAAAAATATACAAAATAAATAAATAATAGACTTTTAGCAATTCTGAAAGTTGGTCTAGTAGAAAAACACAATAACCCTAACCTATCCTATAGTACGAAATAATAAAGGAAAATCAAAGCTTTATAATGGTAAAATAGGAGAGCCTATACGAAATCAAAGACACATTTAGAGTTTTTCTATAAAGTTGAGTATAGAGTACACGCTAAGTTAAAAGTTACTATATAATAAACCAAATAGTCGAAAGCAGCCGCATTCGAAACATCAGCGATGATGACTGATAACCTATAAATCTGAGTGTAGATGTTGGCGCCATCATGTTAACAGTGATAACATGTAGAGCAATATTTATTTGATCTATGTTCAATACTAGACCTATCAAAGCAATATGAATAATATTTGAAACTCATTAAAACATTCTCAAAAAGAAATACTACTATAAAATACAAAAATAGAATCCTTATACTAATACAGAAACTTAAGTTTCGTTATAAGTAAAACAAATGCATAAGTGGAAAATGGAATAAAGAAGATATAGTATAATATAATATTATATTATAAAGTTACATGAATAAATGCTCCATTGATAAATACAGTATCAAAGAGCGATAATCAATAATCTTAGTATACATGGTCAAAGTGATCGTACTATGAAGTGGTATCACCAATAGAGCAATATTTATTTAATGCTAAACCTATAGAAATAGCTGCCTTATACGGCTGACATTTAGAGTTATACAAGCAAAACGGATTCGTGCACTTTTTCAATTCGCCTTCATATTTTCGTTTCTATTCCATTCCTTTTTTGAATTCAATTCCTATTCTTTCATTCTTTGTTATCAGTTGTTTATCAATATGATGCATTAATAATTTTTATTTTTCAGTTTGATGAATATACAATCAATTCGTTGAATACCGTTTGCTAGTGAAATATTCGCTGTCATTGCTGAATATGATAATTGATATACAGACTTTGATATCATTATGAGAGAATACAAATATTCGAAAAATAAATTTAAAAAAAAAATAAAAAAATAAACAAATATTCAAAAATATATGAGCTTTATTTATGAACGATGAACTCTTTTCAATTATTGTGTAATTTTATTATCGTTTATTAACAAAAAATTATTTGCTTCACTTCATTACGCATATCACGACTTACAAATATTAAAATCCATGTATTCGAAAGCATATAGATATCAACTACAAATGCCGAACATGTTATAAGAAAAGATCGTAACCAACGTAGTGGTCCAAAAAATGCCAATAGATAAGATAACTGAAATTCGACGATTTATGAAATGAATGAATATTTTTTCGTGTGATGATGGTGATGGAAATGGAAATATTGAATTGATTATATTATTTTCTTTAAGAAAAGTTTATAAATCAATTATCCTATAAAGGTAAACGAGGTGTCGTATCACTCTCGAAAGTGGTAAATAAAAAAGTTTGCCGTTTGCCGTTTTGTCTTATTATTTGCTAAGAGCCTCATAGATTCCCGAAGGATTTTTTTTTTTGAAAAGTAAAAAAACTTTATGAAACATTAGCGCTTGCATATTGAAATACTGCCTAATCGATGAGCTTAAAAGATCGCAACTATTTGGGGGATCTATCGAAATAAATTGCTTACTGACTATATATCAATCGTTATGCATTTCTATTGTCTTGCGTATTTAAATTATACGAAAAATAAAATTAATTTGAAAGATAGTGTAAAAATTTCTCCTTATGAATAGCTAAATATAGCACAGCGGATTTCACCTATACACTTCGAATGTTTTTCGTTGCTATCCCTCTTAACGCATTGAGAAGAACAAGAAAGAGAGGGGAAAAAGATTGGTAAAATGTTAGACACGCTGATTTTATAAATGAACAGAAAAAGTGATACCGAAGATTTCCTTCGGGAAGATGAAGGAACGGTGGGAAGGAATGAGGGTACCCATCGATGAATGCTATTTTCCAATGAGGCAAACCATTGAAATACACTCTTTTCGGCTCCTTCTTATAGCCGTCAAACGGTTACGTGAAAAAAAAAAAAACAACGTGAAACTAACCAAAAAAAGTGCCATAAGTATTGTTGCAGCGAACATCCACAAGGTGACAACAAAAAGATTCCTTTCGGTACGTGAAAAACGTGTCGTCTTACGTGAACGACGATAGATAATAATTGACGAAATATTGACGATCACATCAAAAAATGCAACACAAAATAACATAATTGCTGAGTCACGTAATTTTGCCGTCTGAGCAATCTAGAATACTTTTACAAAAACACTGCGGCAGTATATCATTGAAGCTTACCTTAATGTGGAAAATTTAGAGTTAATTTTGGATTTAATGGGAGCGTGAGGCGGGGTTGTGGGTATAGGTGGGGGGAAGGGGAGGATTGAGAGGAGCGGGGGTTTGGGGCGGGGGAGTATAAAAAGTGTTTTCAGAATAATCAATGAATAAGACACTAGTTAAGGGCCTGATAGGCATATGTTTTGCAACTAGTGAAACTTCCGCTTTATTATTGTTTCGTTAGTCGTCGACTACCTGAGACGACAAGTAGTTATCAATAGAAAAAACTTAGCGACCGACTCAGAAGCAATTACGCGAATACCCTACCGATCATTGGCTCCCTTCTGTTATCAGCACAGAGTGCATCTCCACCCCCCTCCCCCCTCCCCCTTCCCCGCTTCATAAAATGATGAATTTTCATTTTTGTTTTTAATTGGGAGATCCTGAAATCTTTTGGCGATAGTTGTGAAAATATGATGTGGTAAAATCCTACGCCACCAACCTCCTCAACTTTCAAATTCTCTACTCCGTTCGATGCTTCATGCGGAGTCGATTCGTCTTTTTCCTGAAGCATTTAGTGAATGATGAAATAAAGAAGAAGATCAAGCTTGGTCTGTTGTAAACATACTGCTGTAGTGATTCTTGTCGAATATTAAACTCCTTTAGGCAGAGGACAATTTTTACCGATGCAGAATAATTCGGCATCATTGCTTAACCCATTAAACATAACGTGTTCAGTAATGACGCTAATAAAGAATGTTTAGTGGAAACGAAGAAATTGTTTCACGATGAATGCTGATATTGCCACGAGTAAAATAGCCTAACGGTATACGGTGAAAATTCTTATATTTTTAAAGCGGTCGAATTTCTATAACAATAGCACAAAACTTAATTAGCAATAAACTTAATTAGTTACTCAAATGACCTCAGGTCGATCGACGAAGTTCAATGCGGCACCATCACCGGAAATGATGAAGCGACTAGTGCGAAAAAGCCATCGATGAGAATAAATCAATGGAGCAAAAAATGTTAACGCATAGATCATCCACAATGTTTTCTTTGTCCATATCTGAAATGAGAAAATGAGAAGCTCATTCAATAATCGTTCATTTATTAGAAATTCTTTCATTATTCAAGAGAAATTTTTCCTCTCAATATGCAATTATTTAGCATTTCCTTGAAAAATTTGCATATATCTGCATTAAAAAAAAGAAAAAATTCTGCATGAAAATCTTAATTCGGGAAGGGCGTAAAACAAACGGACTACTGCAAAAAAAAGCTTGCGCCTCTCGTAAGTTAGGCTGTTTCTATGGTCTACTTGCATTATGTCAGATGCCTTAGAATGCATTTTTATTCGCTCATGATTTGCATATGAAAGTTGATCATGCATAAATATGAATCTTACATAGATTTAACTCACTAATAAATAAATAAGTAAAAGCAAGTTCTTAAAAACAAATTTAAATGTATTTGGGCAGATCTTTTCATCTAATTGCAGTTGACTGACGTTTGAGGTACCAATTTACACTGAAGGCGCACACCATAACTTATTTGCTAGTGCGCTTCCCCATTTTTTCATTACGCAGAGAATGATAAAAATTCTAAAATTAGCATTTTGATTGAGAAAGCATCCACTTGGGAGCATCTAAGCAATCCACAACAATGATTTCTATGGCGTTGAAATGCACTAATTTAGATCTCTCAAATTGGCGCAAACGTCACATATTCTCTAAGTGGTGAAAGCAAATTCATCTTGAAAACTTCACTTCAGTTTTTTTTTCCGAAATGCAGAAAACAGTGTGATGAGATGAGAGTGGAAATTTTTCGAAAAAAAAAGAAAACTTTTAGGCTATGCAAAGTGGCAATCCCTTATTCATTGCATTGTCTAATAATCGCATTAGCAGTAAAAGAATTTAATTTGCGTTCCGCCTAGCATTCGTAGCATATTGTTTCGGCCTACATAAAATTTCCCTCATCGAACAAGAAACCAAGGAGACTAGAGGAGTCTATG
The DNA here is from genome assembly GCA_006503575.1 of Baylisascaris schroederi. Lineage (NCBI taxonomy): Eukaryota > Metazoa > Nematoda > Chromadorea > Rhabditida > Ascarididae > Baylisascaris > Baylisascaris schroederi. The sequence continues at coordinate 60,112 of QEWY01001940.1, forward strand.
CGTGGAACGTAGAGTAAATTGGAGCCGAATCTCTGAAACCACTCATTGCTTACCGAGTTTTTATGAAAAATTTTGCACCAGGGCAATGAAAGAAAAAAAGAATCAAAGAGAAGCAACGAAGATATTCGCCAATACTCTTTCGAAATGAATGAAATAAAAAAATTTGAATATAAATATAGAANATATTATATATATATATATATATATATATATATATATATATATATATATATATATATATATATATATATAAAATAGCAAATAAGTGAAAAAATAAATAAATAAATAAATAGATTTAAACGAAGAAAAATTAATATGAAGTGATAACTTACCACAATCATTAATAGCAAATAAATACGGAAGAATGCATTCTTGAATGGATGTTTTTGTCGATGAACGATAAGCGTTCGTATTATGAGTAATTGTAATATCGATGAAGGTACCGTACATAAATAAAGTATAATTCTACTTATGAAAAGAATTGAAAATTCCATTGAAAGATATTTATCGATCGACGCTTTTCTTTCCCTAAAACCTTTTTTATGGAAAAAAAAATCGTAAAAATCCATCGCAAATAACGCAAAATTTATCGCTAAATGATCGGAATATAAATCGACGTAATATATGAAAATCTTCGCTTTAAAATACCGACGCTGATAATACAATAAATAGGCATTCTGATGTTAATTTATTAACCGCTAACGTGGTGTAGTGTATATAATGTCATTTTTTCTATCAGTTGTACGGTGGGAAATTTGCAAGGAATTTCTATCGATATACCGTTTGCAACAGGTAAACATTTATTACGATAAGTAATTGAAGATATAAGTGCTAGATAACAAGAAAATATGCTAAAAAGTATAACACTACGACAAAATATATCAAATATCGATCGTACTGAATCGATCCACCGTACTTTATATCGACATCATGCTTATAACACATAAAAGAAACAATTGGATCGGTGTAGTGCAATATTGATCACTAATGCGATAAAATCTATAAATATTAATTCCCAATTAAAATATTTGCGAGTTATATTTTATTCTATTTTAAAGCAGCATTTTCAATATATCTAATAAGACTACATATGCATAACAACGAATCAATGTAAATGCTAATCATTAAATCGTTGATCAATTGCTTTTGAACAGAGCACAGAAGTAACGATCATCGGATAGAGCAAACTCTCTATAAATGCTTAGACTCAAGAATCGGTGCTTGCAAAAGGACAGCCTGTTCGATTACAGGACATAGACTTTGCCTTTAGCTTTTCATGTCTTCCCGACCGCTAAGTGTCTTGGAAGTGATGAGTTCATGGTACTCTCTGGGGTCTACTTTGTATCATTCGTGCCAGCGCTCTGTCGGAGTGATGTCACCCATGCCGTCGTGTTATCTTTTCCGACTTATTAGTGTTGATCTTAATGAGGCTTAATAAAAAAAACAATTTCGACTTCCCGCTTTATTGCCAAATTACACAACACCTAGTCAAGACTCGAAAGAGAAGGAATTTTTGAAATCCTTCAAGGAAAAATCAAGAGTAAAAGAATAAAACATAGTCCAAAACCTTTACATTGGAAAAACTCGATAAATCAATAGAGATTAGTGTGTCAGAAGTGAGGATATTAAAATCACTTCGTTTCATTAGCGGTTTCAGCAGTTAAGATGCGTTCTACAATAAGTTTGTACTATCCACTTGTGTCGTATATGAAAGAACAGTCCTTGATGTAGTGATATCGATGGTGAGGGTTCTACAACCAACCTGTTTGATTAGAATTATCAGTGTACGACAGCTAAACCACCCGCTCAGAGCTGTCGGAAATTAAGTCATGACAACTAGCTTGTCGAATCACTGATATCAAAAGTAAGGGGTGGCGTTTGGTAACGTCAACTGTATACTAAGGATCCTTAACCACTGAGGCATAAAACCTAAGGTAAAACTTCGTTCTTTTTGAAACTCAGCAAATTTATTTAGCCATCCCCTCCCCTAGATTTCCTTTAGACTATGAGTCTTCATGCACAAATCCAACCGTTATGCTATTTAATCTCTCATTCCTCTTTTTGATGTTGCCTATGTTGGACTTTTTGACCGAAGCACATAAAGAAAATTTTTTTTTCTGTTCTGTCTATTGATGATGCATGAGCACACTGTACGACGGAGTGGATAAAATCTTACAGGTAGGATATAAGCGGCAACAATTCTGCATGAATAAGGCCGATTTATTCTGTGTGAATTTATCGTTTAAATGATTTCGGCAAAACAAAGAGCGCAAAACAAGAGCAAACAGATGATCGATTGCAATAGGATAAAGTGAGAGGAATTTGTAAATTGCATAAATTGCATAGATTGCATAAATTGCACAAATTGTATAAATTGCATAAATTGCATAAATTGTATAAATTGCAAAAAATGCATAAATTCATTCAAACAAGCAGAATAATAATAATGTAATTATTGAAACTGTTTAAGTAAATTAATAAAGTAGTCGTCATAACGTCGCTGCCTATCATCAATGCTTTATTCCTTATGTCGCGCTGATTGATGAAAATATAAAATGCCCAACTAGTCATCACTTGTATTATTACCTGTAATACCTGAGTGGTTAAGTATTAACGAATTTCAGCATTACCTATCTATCAGTCAGTCAACTATCTCATTTTAGAGTATTTAGAAATATTAAAATTTTAAAAATAATAAAGAATGCTTATTCGTAAAAATGTGATTAGTGATCTTGATCAATCAATATCTTAGTGATCGAAATTTTTGAGCAGTGTTTAAATGCAAGCATAATTATGGCATTCTAAGAATATTTTTGAGCGTTCCATTTTACATGTTGACAATGGGAAACTGGAAAGAATGGAGAGCGTTCTTGAAGGAAAACAATCTGCAAGTTAATTGATATATTTTATTTTTGCTGTGGATGATTCAAAAATATTATTGAAATTAATCTCACGGAATCCTTTAATTATGTCTAGACATTAAATAAAATTATAGAGAATTTTCCTCTTTTTAAAGATTTAAAGACTGAAAATTTGGAGCATGAGACACTGCTAATGTGTCCATCGAAAGAACCCACCGTGTATATATTTATAACCCATAATTTTGAGTGCTTATAAAGCAATTAGATTGATGCATATATAAATTATTGATGTGATGCATAAATGAATATGTTCCGATTGATGATACAATGAAAAAACTTTGTTGAAATATTGAAAATATGAATAATGTGACATTTTCAAAATGCATATTTAATGTTGCATATATTTTGTTAATGCAAGTTGATTACCTTCAGGAAAAGGATAATATTTTCCTATTTAATCGAATTGATGCATTATGAGAGAACGAATGAAATTTGAGAATTTTTTTCGGTCTAAATCTGCAGCCGTCATCTGTTTCATCAATCAACAATCTTATCTCAGTCATCTTTTGGAATTTTATAATAGTTCAGTCTGAAATTTGATCAAAGATTCTTAATTTGCAAATGAAAAGCATGGAACTATACAACATATTCGAAAAGAATAGTGGCTAAAACCATGCTTACATCACTCAAAGGAGGTGTCATTTTTCCTTCACCAGTTTCATTTCTGAATCACGATTTTACCAGCATCTTGGAGAAACATCGATTTGGGATGCGGTGAAGAAGCAGTTTCCTCGTACTAAAAAGATTTAAATGGAGAAAGACTCCTCAACAAAATCAAATGATGAAAAAAGAGCTCATGCAATATACATGTCGACTTCATTATCATCCGAGTAGATCGACAAAGTAATTCTTCACTGTCTTAGTAGACCTCATCACTCACATCATAGAAGGAAGAATCTACTTATAAAGGAAGTATCTACCTCTTTAGAAACTTTCATAAAAACAGCGTTTCGACGAAAAAAAAAAAAGAAAAGAAGAAACAACTTAGCGCCAATGACGTCGATGGCTACTTCAAAAAACTGAGAAAGAAATAGTCAATAGCATCAATGAAGTGAATGGCTATGCGAATAGAGGAATATCACATGAAAGGAAAATATCCGAAATCAATCATTCTTTCATGCATTAATAAGAGAACATCAACAACTTCAAGGGCAATAATAAAAATACAAGTTTCATGATATTAGTAAAATTGATTAATATATGATCCCTGAATCAGGAAAAATCGATCATATTCAACGACTTTGTAGCGAATATGACACCTATTTTTTCTGGTATACATAGACGATAAATCAAAGACAATCTGGAAAGCTAAATATGGATGTTTGTGCAATTGTTTCTACATTACGAACGAATGATTATTGAAAATGGATCTTTTATAATTTGGAGTCGTTTAGAATTTGGGGTCGTTCGACGGCTAAAATTTGCTCTGAAAGATCATTGCGACTGGATTGCCTCGTATTTCTCTAAATGGTTTTGCTCTACTGTGTTAGCATCTCTTAAAGACACGATTGGAAACGTGAACAATTGTCTTCTAAAATATTTTAAATCTTCAGAAATTTAAGAAACAAACAGATCGAACATACTCGATTTGAGCGCACCTTAGATGTCTATGCTTGTGCTTTCCTTAAATCTAGATTTTTACAATTTTTTTTAGAATTTTCCATCTTTTTTTCAGAAAAATTTCTTAGAATTTCCACTTTCAGGATTATCTGATAATTGGCGTTACTTTCTTTTAAAGAGACGACAGAATTATGAAATATTCACTTTCGACGATGACGTAAAGCAGTGCAATTATGGGTCATTCATTCCTCGCAATCACCGCAACCAAAACAATTATTCGAAATTTGCCTAATTCCCTCATTGAAATTTTCGCTTAAGAATTGAGACTTAATGACAAGAAGACTGAATGCAAATAAAAAAATTTATTGTAAAGATTTATGCCTAATAAACGAAAGCGTATTCATAATGAACTATTATAAGATAAGAATTATTTTTATGCTATTCATTAATAAACTTGAAGTTAGCTTCCTAAATAAGCCGAAGAAAGCAACCTTCTCGAGTTTAAATACCATTTTTTTTAGGCGACAAAAAAGATTCCAAGTGTCTGTTTCAATGCAAGTGATTATGCCAACATATGACTGAGAAGGAAGAAAATGTCGGTTTCAGATGAATATAAACGTGTAGTTGATTAGCAACGAAAAGAAATGAAGCGTATATGAAAGGTTTCTAAGTTATAATAGAGCTAGAAGAAAGAAAAAAAACCTTCAAGGTGCTAAGCTAAAATCCTAACTGGAATCTAGCCGCTAGTTATACACCGAAAGTAACTGAAACATTAAGTGGGTTTTAAATTATGGCCACTAGATCGCGATTGCGCATATGAGTATCTATTTCGTATTAACTAAAGTATAGCAGTCAGCCCCGATCATGTGAGCAGCTAGCATCCAGGATTCATAATCTTCTTCAATCATATATTCTTATTTATAAATTCTGCTTGCTATTTGGTCGAATTATCACTAGAGGCACTATTATAGGGAATTAGAAAAGCACTCAAACTATAAAAATTCCTCATTGCCCTGAAAAAAAAACCCATCCCATCGATTTATATATTGATAATACTTGTATCTTTTTAGATCAGATTTCCTAGGTATTGTTCTTGTGTCCGAATGTAATCGATTATTAAAGGTGCAATACTTGTCTTTCAACAATTTTTTTTCATCGTAACTATTACATGATTATAGCTCACTCTGAGATAAGCAATTCATCAATTAAATAGAAATTTGTTCGCGTGACAATTACAAGTTATACAAGGAAAAAGTCCATCAGGCTTATTGAGCATTTGAACACAATAATATTCGAACTTCACCACAATTCCTCCTACGCGGAGCTCCAAGGAGGGAGAAAGGTAGAGGGCATGCATCGCTGAGGCTTCTCCATAATGACGACTTATAGATTGTGGACCTCAAGGCTCATTGGCAATGACCTATCCCCAGAATCCTAGTCCCCATGGGGATCAAGCCTTTTCACAGGGATTATTGTTCACTTGAGAATCGATAGCAGTTCCGTGGATTTTCTCGTCTCTTTGAAAAACATTAAGAATGCAACAATTATTGCCTTCGGAAGCCGAAAAAATTCTCTATAGCGTCACAAGCTTATGGGGAAGCGGAAAGCAATGTAGTGGTTCTAATAAAATCAATAACTTTAACCAACTGCTTTTTTTAAAGTAAAATTTGATAAAATCAGCTGTTTTCAAATCTTCTAGCTCTCATGTGCGCCTTTCCAAATATCCCTTATCCCAGCGAGGTGTTCCCAGAGCACTTAGAACCCTCGCTAAGTACCCGGGGATCTCGTGAGCGCGAAAACTTTCCCCGCCTCTCGTAGGGAATGTGTTTCATTACATCATACAGCAGACGAATCCCCATGGCCGACTCCGGAGTTTCGAAGGCCTCCGCCAATGGGGACGTAACCTGTATACTAATACAAGAGTGCAACATAAAAGTTCGTTGAGCGTTGACTAACAAGCTGAATGATGAGCCAAATTTTTTTCTTGGCTGAGCCAAATTCTTTCTCGTACACGTTAATTGTGCCTAGCTAAGTATGTTATTTCGCCAATTTTTTTGAATTCTAAACAATGAACGAGACACATTTTCGAATATATGAAAGAGCGCAGAACTAAATGAGAATATCCGCTAATTTGAAGTGAACTATTTTTTTTTCCTTCCGAGAAGAAAGCATGTGATTATAACATATCGTAAATAAGATAATTAGTCAGAATATAGGCAGAATTTAAATGATGCTGAGGGCGTAAACGAATGCGATAGTACAATGCTTGAGGCAATTTGGAATTTGACCATCGAAAGTTTGAGTGATCTTTGCTGCACAGAGATGATCAGTAAATGAACTCAATGTCGGGCTTAATTTATCGATTTTCGATTGATAAAGGAGACTCTATCCTTTCCTCGTTTGCCTAACCTATCCAATCTATTTTTGGTGATTTATTTGAACAGTATTCAGAATGGAGAATCGAAAATACTTCTTGCCTTTTTCGAAGTTTTGAACGGTTGACGACATGAGGTATACCACAGAAATGTATCTCTATCATGCTAGCCGATATCACGTTTCTGTGCTCATTGAAAATACAAGATAACGAAACTTGAAAAGTGTGCGTTTTCTAAACTTGGGAAATTATATTCACTCGAGAGAGAAATACAATAATTATTAGGTGAAAAACATGATCTATCCTCAATCAATAACCAATCTCGTCAACGAGAGGATAATGGGGCGCTTTCGGGCATATATATATATATATAAGTAGACAGTGGAAAATGCCCTCGGGAATTTTCAGCTGTCTCATTTTTCAGCTAATCACATCATATTCCTAAGCCTAGGTTTCTTGCGTCCTCCTTGTGTCCTCTAGGCACTGATACTCAGAGTTACAGAAAGTGTCAGCCAACAGTTCTAAAATGAACAATTGCGATAACAGGTAGGTTTCAAGTAATGATGGTCATTGACACGCCTCTTAACTCGAATTATGGAAGGCAACGGAAATAGCGATGCTTGAAAAGCAAATCTTTTATGTGATTTGGATGCATTATGCAGACTCCAATTTTTTCAGGATATCGACTTAATTTCAACGAATTTCGCAACACTCTTGAAAATTAAGGAGGATAAAGTTTATTCGGTTCACTTTATGATGCAAAAACCAATTCGCATATATTTTCACTTCAGCTTTACTAATTTATTAGTATTTTAATTTCTGAATTTATTAACAATGCATGAAGATCTCTGCAAAACTTCCGCTGTGTGGGTAAACGCTTGACCGATTGCTGACCATTCAGTAAGACATCCTATATGAACGCAATTGGACAGACGCAGTGGAGATGTTTCGTTCGTTGATTTACTGTTTATCGCCTGATTTCATCGTAATCCTTTAGAGCTTATTTACTGGCGAATTGTTGGAATTGCCCTAAACGGCTGTTATGTAGCCTCACCTGTTAGTGATTCGTCTCGCCGAAATATCGTGAACTCTGCGACACTAAGAAACGACACATCGATGAATGATTCGTTTTCTCGATTGCCCTGACTTCATCTTGCAAATTTTCACTCGTGAATTTAGCACTCACTGTTTGGTGTGAAGAAATGGCAAAACTCAGCTTTCTTGAAGGAGGCAGAAATGAGTTTTTAAAGGTAGGCTACTGTTTCCTCTACAACAAACGAAGTCGAAATGTCTCTCTAAATATCCATAACTTTGTTAATAACCTTTAGGACAATAGATGAGCCTACGCTATCAAATACTGTCTCGGATCTCAACCAAACGCTTTCTTATATCAAGAGATTGGTCGATGCAAAAACCAAAGAATTTCACAAGTGGAAGTGGACTCAGCTCAAATTCTGCAGCTTTTAAGTTGTAGTTAAACAGTCCAAAGCCACAGTTGCAAATTTCAATATAAGCAAGCAGCTGGCTAAGTCTCGTCAGGAAGAATTATCCATCACATAAAGTTAAAAGCCACAGGCCGAACTTCGACGAAAATGTGGATTTCCCACAATATTTGAAAACGTCTTGAAACTTTGCTTCAGACTCCTCTATCTCCTTGAATGGTATTCCCCTGTCCGCCAGGATTTTGTTCACATGCTGGCCGTATGCTTTAAGTATCCAGAGAGAAAGTAGTTTCCCTTCAGTAGCCGTAACTGAAGGAGAATCTAGATTCTATATAAAATACCATCAGTAATGTAGCATACATATAACATGCGCAAATGTGATCATGCTTATCCATTCTGCAACCCTCCGAGTTGGGATAACACAGAAAAACTGCTTGAGGGCATGTTCCACAAAGCAGCAAGCAAACCTTTGCCAGGTCGCCATAGCAATTAAAAGAAAAAGCATTTTGCCTAAGCTTTCTCATGGTGGAACTCGAATGGAGTTCCGCAAATACGGTACTATAGAACTTGTAAATCATTCTACTTCTGGATCGGCAAGAAATTTTTGTTGAATTTATATGAATAGTGTGCAGGAAAGCGTATTAAAAGACTTTTTGCAATTTTTGAAAGTTTGAGGAATAGGTTCATGTGGTGAGCTGTAATGCCGGATGTCAAAGTGCAATTCTGTCACATTAGATCTTGCCATGCCTCTGTACTTACTGGAGTCATACAAAAAGAACTTTTAAAGAATGTGCATAAAGCGAAATTGCAAAATTTTATCGACTCAAGAATGAAATAGAAGGAAATAATAAATATATGATGGAAAAGAAGACTGATCCTTGTTCAGTGGCCATATTGTTAACGAGAAGGTGACGCGCTTTCGGGCAATACACGTCTTCCGTAGCGGTTTGCATACTGACTTCTGTACCATTCATCACTGTCGATGGAGTTTGTCGACAACATCCAGTAGCGATTATTACCGTAACGATTACCGTTCATCGCCTGTGGCGTAGCCTGTGACGGTAAGATGACTTGTGCAATGCAGAGCACAACAATAATAACAGCGATTGATTTGAGGGAAGCCATCAGTGTGGAATTCCGATAAGGTCCTGGGAATGCTCTGAACACCGCAAACGAAGTCGATTTAGTCAACAAGGATTCAGGCGGATATCGCTCGTTAGATTACCGTAACACCTCTGTGCTACAGTTCAACCTGCCTCAATCTCCAATTCTACCCTACTTAAATAGCATGGTTTTGGTAAATATTGACAAAAAATGAAATGTTAGACACTATTTACTGAACATAAAAAGAATGCCTATGACCGGTTGGTTTCAGTAAAAGTCCCACCATTGCTCTTTGGTTGTTATGATCTAACCTTAGAGGTCATATTGACTTAGGGCGAATGCTGACTCACTCGATGTGTTTACATTTGCCCAGACATGCAACTGAACTGTCGTGATGACGCCATATGCGTTTACGTAATTTTAAAAAATCCTCATACAACCGAAAGAGCCCGATTCGTCTGGCTCATAATTTACAACTCGGATGCTACCAGCCGTGCTGTCAAGAGATCATCTGAAATTCGCATCGCACTTCAAATTTGCAGCCTTTTTTTTTAAATACAGCACGGAAAACGCCTTCAGGGCTATGAACTCTGCGTTCTTAGCGAACGACATTACTTTCCTAGGCAATCCGCTTCTTGGGTTTTTTTTAAAATCTTTTCTGACGCCAAAAATATTGCAGCATCTCGTAAAGAATTGAGTAAATCCCTAAGTCAGTGATGTACACCGCCGACTTCCAATTTTGTACCAGCCACCTGTTCCAACGTGAGCAATTGTAATTAAATTCAAATTTTCGACGATTTTATCATTTGATGAAAGCAAATGTCCATAGTGATTCGACTCATTATGTCTCGAATTATAGAAGGTAGTAGAAATAATCGAGCCTTATCGCAAGTTTTTATGTAATTGCCGCAAATTATGCCCACTGCAAGTCTGTCTTCTTGCAGTTATATTTATAACGAATTCTACATCTCACCCTCAAACAACGAGATGCATTATATTAATTAGATATATTCTCGGACGTGGAGAAATACACATTTTTTTTATCTCCGCAGTTTACCGCATGGTTAAGTGCTTGACACTTAGATGTTTATTGTGAGAAATGCCATGTCTTACACATGAATTTTCAACATAAAAGGCTTCCCATAGGTTTCCTTTCAAGCAATTGGGGCATGGAGTGTCGATCGTAGTTTCTTACTCATCCCACATACCAGCGGCTTCTTCTTCTTTTCGTTTAATTGCATCCCTCTTCCTGAAATTCCGTTGCAAAAAAAAGAAAAAAAAAAAGAATCACTTCTAGTTTAACGAAAAAGTATAGAATCAAAACCACATAATCGAATTTCCTATTGTCTATCTTTGCTTGAAAATATAATCGAATGATAGAAATTATTGTTATAAAAATCCCTTGTGAATTTGGCAAAAAAGACGAAAATTCAGGAAAAAAAACTTCTTTTTTTTTCAGATTTCTTCCAATTGCAGATCGTTTGCATTTTGCACAATATTTCAAGCTGTTTTTTTTCAAAAATAAAAAAAAATAAAAAATTTCTTTGTTGAACAAACAGCTCAATCTGTTCTCCTCTCATACTAACTCGAACTTCGATCTCTTTGAATAGATACAAGTAAGTTGAGCAATGTGCACATTTCACTTCATAGATTGCAAAAAAAATTCGAAAGAAAACAGTTCGATGCAAATATATAAATTAAAATGTCTTTCTCTTCAGCACTCAAAAAAAGTGCAATTGATTCAATCAATGCTAAGAGTCACTTTTGACAACGTGGAATGTGATTCGAACTTTTAGTTGCTACTGGTTGCACTGAGTAATCAACTGAGGCAAATAAATATAATACTTTAAGGACACTCAAGTTTCGACAACTAACAAATTGAAGCAAAAAAAAAAAATCAGTGGGAAACTTTTTAGAGGGACAAATAAAATAAACCCTCTTACATTTCGTTAACCTTACCAACAAACCAATATCACAGGATATAACTATAACATTTTAGACAGCTTGACGGCTGACATAAATTTCCCATAAAAGATTGCCCCTATGGAAATTCCTTGCCACTTCCAGACGTTTAAAACTTTTTTCAGGATTTGTGGATCCTGGTGGAAGATGACGGAGGAGGCCATCCTATGGTGTGGAAAAAACTTCTTTGCATAAGTCGTGTTGATTGTCGATTTGAAACTTCCGGATACTCACATATTATATATCCACTTATAAGTAGTCAGCGACAGGAAATAGCGAACATTGCTGTAATCCATCTATATGAAATTTGCAGAAACAAATAAAGCGTAGCAAATTTGGAAAAACAAGTAAGAGGCGACAACTGTTTAAGAACACCATAATCACTGACCTCCGCTCAAGTTTTGCTTTCTCTATTATAGCTCGACGTTCCTCAGCCTCTTCCTGAGGTACCCATGCGTTCTGATCAGGTATTCTAGGATCTTGCTCGTCCTTCCAATCGTCAACAAGAGATGGAAGATTCTTTTCTAATTTTCTCACTTCGTTGATATACATGAACATTGCGTCGAACTTCGATAATCCTATATCAACATTGTATACACATCATGGATCTCAAGGAAAACCAAAAACTTTATTTACTATGATATTGCTGCTGCGTCATAAACCTTTACTTGAGCTCGAAATTCTAGCTTTTGAGCACAGTTTTCGCCGTGCTATTTGATTTGTTTGAGCTCTTTGCAAAAAAAAAAAAGCTAGGAGTTTTTAAGGTTTCAAAAAAACAGCTGCAAAAAAAGCATCTTACTAAAGAATGTGCTCTCAAGTTCCCGGCTGCTTTTTTTTTGCTATCTTATATCCGGGTATTTTGATTCACCTTAGAAACATTTCTCTGAGGTAAATTTTTATCTCAATAGAGGAAACTACTTGCAACTTGAAAAGCTTCAACGATCCTTCATACCAAAATTATTTATACAGGAAACGCAAGGTTGGAGTTGAAATCTCGTCTTGATAAGAGCACAGTTTTTCACATAGATGAAAAAAGGAATTTGTAAATATCTAGGAACTGTCTCCGCTTCCAGAAAAGGTGTGAAAAACCCCGCGAAATTTTTATCTCATTCAAATTCAACCTTATAGAGGGAATCGATCGTAACGATACGATGGTGCTCCATTGGCACCATTAAATTGCACAAACTCATTTCTGAATTTTATGTTTCTATTTAAAATGTTTTCCTTCATTTTACTCGCCTCGATATCTTAAAGTAGCTTCTTTTTCAGAAATGATCCTTCGATCATCCCTTCTCCCCCTTGATCAAATATGATCGTCCCTTGATCAAACAGACCAATGAAGATCAATATAAAGCATAACGGCGAAGAATTTTTTTCAGTGGAATTGTGAATCGCTTGGAACTCTCTAGAATCTTTCGCTTTGAGGAAAGCTAAAATATCTACAATGAATCGAACGCCCAACACCCCTTGCCCCCTCTCTAAGCTTTCTTCTATAACATTCATCCACTTTTGATTTTATATGCAACAGTACTTATCACTTCGTTGTATACTATATTTAACTTCCATTTTTGAAGCATTTTTCATTTTTGTTAAATCATGGCTTATCATCCTTGATTCCATATCGTTGTGTATGTTTCATTTACTCCTTGTAGTACATTTATAAGTGTATATTAATATCCCTATTAAAATATTATGAACGTGTTTGGTTTATTCAGTGAACGCTACAATCACTTAATGAATGGATTACTGATTTCAGTTTTTGTATGGCTCGGTAGGACTTAATGAGGCCTAGTAAAGCCTAACAAACAAGCAAATTTCCGGAAACCTTGGATTCCACATAGAAGGTGACAATCGACAACAGACGTCAACATTTTGAGTAGACTGAAATGTGGTATAAATCGAAGCAATTTTAACACCCACAAAGATTATGTACTATATATGGTGCATACTGTTTGGATTATGTTAAATTTTTGGGCATTTGAAAATTCTCTAGCTACAGCCTTTCTAATTGCTTATTTATTCCACATAGAAGGTGACAATCGACAACAGACGTCAACATTTTGAGTAGACTGAAATGTGGTATAAATCGAAGCAATTTTAACACCCACAAAGATTATGTACTATATATGGTGCATACTGTTTGGATTATGTTAAATTTTTGGGCATTTGAAAATTCTCTAGCTACAGCCTTTCTAATTGCTTATTATTCGCAGTGTGAAATCATTTATACGTCAATCGTATTAAACTAACCTTTGCATTTGTTCCATGCATGCCATTTTTGGTTGCCTTTGATCCATCCCCACATCCATGACGTTTCTTCTGGATCGAAATAATCCATTTCTACAGATAGTATGACGTCGTCAGGATGGAATAAGAAGATAAACACATCAAAAAAGGCCGGGATAATAGTTGCTTTTGCATGCGATAGATATAATCAATTAGTTTTTATAAATTATCAAAAATATAATATGCAAAATATTGTATTCGCATCCAATTTGATCTGATTACCTATGCAAATTTCGCATAAATGGTTCGTTGTTTTTTTTTTTATTAGATCGATACAAAAGCAAATTTTGACCAATGTAGAATAAATGCGAACTTTTTGGCATATACAAGCAAGTGAAACTCCCTATAACTCTAATAAAACAACATGAAATGTGGTATAAATCGTTATGCTTACAGTATACATTACAGCTAACCGAATTTCGCAAATTCAGCTTAAGAAATTTCCCAGTTAAAACTAATAGAGAGATATAAAAACATATGCGTATGTATGCCCAGATAGGATATTCCCAAAAAGCATGAAACCTTTGGAAATTTGCATAACGAGCACTGATATATTACACATTTGCATATTTACATAGGTGGAGATGGATAGCTATTAATAGAGTGCTAAGGAAATTGGATTGTGGGAGAACCTGTTGGGGATCCCGACGGGTGTTTTTTTTTTTATTATTGGCTAGCTTAATGTGAAAATGCTTTCGCCTCAAGACCTTCAGGAAACTTTGGAAAGGCTTGGACGATAACGAGGATGTAGTAGTGACGGGGATCCTGAGCCACTGAGCCACTCGATAACACGTTTTTTTTTTTCAATCATCAGGTATAATTTGATTCTAATAAAGGTATATTAACAAACTGTACTTGGCACATTGATATCGCCGACAACTGCTTGTTGATAGAGTCCAAAGAGATTATAAGTATGTTCGTCGAATTTTATTAATAATTCGTATTCATTTTTCAGCATACGTCGTTGATCGAATCGAGTACGTAATCTTTTGTAGAGTTCGACCGCTTCATAAAAACTCTGCCAAAAAAAAAAATTCATTTTCAATTCCCTAATTGCAAAGTTAAATTACTCATTCAATCACTTTTGTTTCCTTTTTGAATGAGGTGTGCACTGGGTTCAATTTAAGAAATAATATACAGTATTTTCCTATTGACATATATGCGCATCGGCTGGTATTATTGTTACACATTATTGACATCTTTACAATAGATTCACGAAAGATATGTTTAAGTACGATTTCGTAATATTCATTTATCATCCAGTGGAAATCAGTGCTGATGAAGATTTTATTAAGAAAAAAAAATTCCTTTTTGAATAAAAAAAGTTTAATGGAAATCGTTCTTCCGTTTAAAAAAAGTGTCAAGCCCTCACTTTCATTTTTCATAGAATGCAAACTTTAAAATATAGGTATTCATGCTGAAATTTTGTTCTTTCCTATCCAGAAGATAAAATCGTCATAACATTTGATATTGATAGCAGCTGGAAATAATTTTATCTGTCAATTGAAATATACATGCTTAAAGCAACAAAAATTTACATAGAAAATCACGCAAGTGAAGTTTTCCTCTATATGCTACATAAATCAACGAGGCTAAATCTTATCGCTTACAGTGCTATATTCACAATTCTATCTGCTATAAGCTTAAATTTCTTGAATATTTTTGACAGCAATCATGTTAGTGTTATATTCTCCCTTATCAATTCTCCCTTATCTTTTTTTTTAAAATTTATAAATCGATTATGAAAATATCTTCATGAAAATCGTTATAAAAGCATTACAGCATACCTCCTCCATGTAAGTGAAGTGAGACACTGATGGTGTTTCCGGGAAAGGGAACGAAATGCATCATTCGTAGCATTGCACATGAACATAAATATGCCTAATTATGGTTGGTTATATTTCCATACAGCACAAATTCACTCGCAACCGCATATATTAGTGGCCTCATTCTCGGGAAAATGCATCCCCATTTTGTAGATGAAACGCGCTTCTTTTCTTTCATAATATATATTAAATTTCTTGTAGAAATACACCTATGGATTGAGGATTCCATTTTGTAGTTATTAAAAAGAATCACAGTGTAAAAACTACGATTATTTGTTAGGTTATAGCTCGCGACAATCAAGCAGTGTGGTGGGGAAGGGGTGGGGAAATATCAGCACGATACTCATACTACAAGATCGTCTAAGATACTGCTTGGAGAAATTAAGTACATCATGAACGAATCACAACAATTGGACGAGACATAGAATCTTCCCACAACGCTAAGGCTCCCTTTCCCATAAAATTTTCCCTTTCCCATAAAATCGTTCCCTTTCTATGTTCCCTTTCCCATAAAATCTCCAGCGAAATCTTCCTTTTTGCCTCGCTGAAATTTTGTTTCGTCTTTTTCGGCTGCTAACGAGGCAGTGATTATAGTATATGAGGATGCGTTTAACAGGCAATAATATCACTACTTCTATTTTAGTGTAGATAATAGCTGCAATTAGGAATTATCAAAAAGTACTTCCCACTGCTTAAAGTAATGACAAGGGGAATAGTAGGAATATCATATAGGTGAGCAATCGTGGTACTATTTGTTATCAGTAATGCGACTGATAATGTTGTCAATACTGTTACCACTACAGTACTTTCACTGCTATCAGTGGTTGTATTTGTGAATACCGTTGTTAGCAATAAGTGCCACTGATGGTGATCAAAAGTACTGCAGAAGTGTATCACATTCAATGGTGTCTAGCACAACTTGAAGCACTGATAAGAATAACAGTAGGAACAAAACCCTCATTTTGTCGTGTCTGCTTTCCCAGAGAATTGGGCAAACACTTCATTCTTCAAAACTTTAGCGGTCTATTGGTTCATGATCAGTCAAGGAATCGCCGGGCAGTACTTGTCGCTAGTGGAATCTTCAGGGATTTCTATAATTCGGCAACTATTCTATCTAGACGAGTGACTTATGACTTTTTGCTCAGTGTTTAAAAATATCAATAACTGGAATAGTAGCATTGAATGTTTCCTCATTATTACCGCACTCACATTGATGATTATCGTGCTTGAAGGCTCTAACTTTATATTCCCTCTTTAAGCCTTCCCTTCGAATAATAATAAATTTGCTCGAGAATTGCAAAGCAAAGCATATTGTGCCATCAGAGATTAGTTGGCGATCTCAAACTATTTCCTCCACTTTTATTTAGATTGTTTTGTAACGTTTTTCTAGTCAGATATTTCAAGCTTTTGTTTGGTTGCTTGAACTTGCAAATCACAGAAGTTAACATCGGCGGAACTTGTTAGCACGATCAACAAAAAGCATTTTCGCTTGAGAAACGATTCATGACGTGGGTTGTAACGCAAAGGTTTATCTTTATTATACCAGTCAATAGCATGTTGCTGTACTCAATGAGAGTAGAAGATAGCTGGGCTTGAAAAGCGTGCACCTCATGAATTTGGGAAACTTTATTCAATTGAGAGAGAAATACAGTAATCATTAGATGGAAAACAAGATCGATTCTTAATTAACGGCCATTCTTATCAATGAGACGATAATGAGGCGCTTTCGGGCCGTACGCGTTTTCCGTAGCGGTTTGCATGCTGATTTCTATACCGTTCATCACTGTCGATGGAGCTTGTCGACGACAACCAGTAGCGATTATTACCGTAACGATTACCTTTCACCGACTGTGGCATAGTCTGTGNAATAAAAAAAATGAAAAGAAATATTTAGCCGGTATTTGCTGAGCAAGAGAAGAATAGTTTCATTTTGATCTTTGTTCACTTCTAAAGTTTTCATCTTTCTTTCGATGATCTTTAGAGAAACGAAACTCATATTGACGTAGTAAAAATGCTGACACATTAGATGTATTTACATTTGGTAAGAGTATATGCTCAAATCATTTAACGAATTCTATATGTGTTCACCTAATAAAAGAAATAGTTGTGCCAGCAAAGGGACACCTCTACTGAGCGAACTTCGATCGTATAGACTGGTTTTCTTTAATATATACAGTCATCATTCACTATGAACATTTTTTTTTCCACTGAGGCATTCATAACATCTAGTTGTTAATGTGTTCTACTGTTACGAAATTTCCTCGAAGGAAAGACTGGAAAATATCTTCGTTATTCTGAGGGGTGGGGGAGTGGGGAGATAGGAGGAGTGTTTGTTTTCAAGGAACAAGCTCCACCATTACCGACAGCAGCTTATTCCACATTTTCCTCATATTATTAAAGCACAGAAAATGAGAGCATTTCATTAAGGATTGAGTGAATCCATACTGCACTAACCCGCATAGTCGACATCCAATCACCTATTGGCTAATCACTCCAACATAAATGGATGCGATTATTTGTGAGTCTGCGGTTACTCCCGGCGGCCAGTAAGAGTCGCTGTTCGCAATGATTTATGTATCTTATCTTCGATTTTGAAAGCCAATAGAAATAAATCTTAGGTGATTTGCATAACTCCAAATCTTTCTTGATGTGTAAATAATTGTAGCGAATATTATAGTATCATTGAAAATTCATAAGCATAAAGTTTCTCAGGTAAATTCGCTGGCAGCAAAGAACTACTTCGCATATATTTTCACTTCAGCTTTATTAGTTTATCAATTGTTTAACTTTTAATTTCCATGTCATGCATAATCATTTAAATTACCATAGTTTTAATACGGCTTCCATCGAAATCATTCGGTTATTGACAGCTCATTTTGCAATCACAGTTCCACTTCAATCATTGACACCATGAAAATTCAAACCTTTCACAAATTGGAAAGCTTAGATTGAAATATGATTGAAAAGTAATTTTGCTCTTACTTGTCATAGGATTTTGTTCACTTACTGGCCGTACATTTTTTTTTGTGTCGAAAAAAAAAGATTCGCCCACTAGTGGCCTGAATTAGGGCTTTTGAGAGTTTGAATTTCAAGCTCAATGCATCAGAAACGCCCTCCAGGTGTACCATACGTGAATGCAGTCGTATGTACCCATTCTGCAACCTTCTTTGGGATAACATAGTAACACTGCTCGAGGTTATGTTCCACGAAGCAGTAAGCCAACCTCTATAGACGGCAATAGCAATCAGCAGAGCAAACATTTTGCATAAGCATTTTCATGGCCAAACTCAGAAGGAGTACTGTTTAAACCACAACTCAACATTAACATGAAATAGGGTAGGATCGAGCATCGATCAAGTGCTTTCATTAACCGCATCTGATCAATCGATTATGGATCATCTCAGCGTGGATCATCTCATTCCAATTTAACTTCCATTTTAAACTCTCATTGTGTTCTCTCTTTCCATTTATGAGGCAAATGCTGCTATTGTTTTTCAACAATATTGAGTTTCTTGATGCATTCGGTGTTATTATATAAAAACAGCTTCGTTCTGACAACAATGGGAGAAGCGATTAAAAGTCGATTTGACCTTCCGATATCATATGGTTCATTCGTTGCGATCTATGAAAAACAAATAAGCTCTCTCTCCAGAAACGATTGAAAAATGCATAAAAAATCGCATTTTTTCATTCGAAATCAGCCTCAAATACCGTATTGCTTAGTTTATTTCGATTTATACAAGTGATATTCAGATATTTCGTTTTCGTTTTGCTGTATCTCATAAAGTTAGGAAACTTTATTCAATCGAGAAAGAAATACAATAATTATTAGGTGAAAAACATGATCTATCCTCAATCAATAACCAATCTCGTCAACGAGAGGATAATGGGGCGCTTTCGGGCAATACACGTCTTCCGTAGCGGTTCGCATATTGACTTCTGTACCATTCATCACTATCGATGGAGTTTGTAGACAACATCCAGTAGCGATTATTACCGTAACGATTACCGTTCACCGCCTGTGGCGTAGCCTGTGACGGTAAGATGACTTGTGCAATGCAGAGCACAACAATAGTAACAGCGATTGATTTGAGGGAAGTCATTAGTGACAAGGCGGGTATTGAGAATGCTCGAACGCACAGGTGTATGTATCGATAAGCGATCAGGTGAAAGGTACTCCTTGTATCGTAGTGACGCGTTTGAAGTGTAGTTCCTACTCTCTCGAACTTAAGTACCGAAAGGTTGTGTAGACTTTTATCAAAAAAAAAAGAAAGTTAAACATTCGGCATCATTCGTTGAGTAGGAAAACGATGCTTATCACTAGTTGGCTTTGTAAAGAGTTCTTAGATTGGTTTTCGGCTTATGGATTAGATATGAGAGAATAAAAACTAATGTTGACTCAGCGGAAACATTTGCTCACCGAATGTATTTACTTTAGGCAGAAAATATGACTGAACTGTTTGAACGGTACCACTTGTATGTTCATCCAATAAGAGAAATCATCGTGCAGCCAATGGAATTTCAACTCGACTATCTCGGAAAGTATGTACACGCTTCCCTCTACATTTTCAACTCTCTTATAGGTAGGCAGCAATAGAATCCTAAGCTTATAGTGCACTGAAAAGTTGCAGAATTCTGTTGTTTAGACTGATGCCCTCGTGAGAATGAGTTGTCCATTTACAGTGAATGATCTCAACTTCTTCGGCAATAGGTTTCTTCGGGTTTTTCTTATATTATTTAATCCAGAATACGACAGCACTCCAAGTAAATCCTTTAGTGAATCCTGAAAGATTCGGTGAATCCTTAGTGCGTGAATGATCAGAGTCGATGTCGAGTTGTTTATCAGCTAATGACTTTAAACTAGGCATTTGCGATGATACGTGAATTTTTAACGGTTTCCTCGTCGGATGACAGCCGACTTTTGAAGTACCTCACGCTCCGCTGTTCCACTTATAAATATCGAGTGAAATAACCTAGAATAAAAATCAATTTTTGTGTAATGGCCACTTCTTATGCTCACTCTAATTCTACAGATATATGCGTACATATAAATTTCATCCCATCTTCGAAACTCAAGAAGTGTGAATATTATTTGGTACATCCTCTGACACAACACAAAGAAAACAGGTCCGTGCATATTTTCGAGAACATAATTTCCATATGTTTCTAGTTCAACTTTATTAGTTTAATAGGAGTTGAATTTTTGATTTTACCGTCAATATATCTTCGCAAACGTTGAAGGATCGTATTGGTAAGACTAGAAGTCAATAGATTAGTGGCTGACATGTTGCAATGAAACATGATTCGCAATAAACATTTCTGTTGAACAATTTTTTTTTTTTTCTTTAGGAATCCATGCGTATCTGTATTGCTAAAGAATTAAATACACTCAAAGGCAGTAATGTGTCCGACCACCCATAGATCCCTACCACCTGAAGTTTAAAAAAAAATTTTTTTTTGGCAGATGATTGTTGACAGTGATGAGTGCAATTTAAAGTGTGTTCTTCCTCTAATGCGAGCATAAACATGCTTTCGTTTCTCGCTTCAAATAGAGATATATTTTAGCAACTTGTAATCTTATATTTCTCTAAATGAACATCGACAATGATCCTTTACTATCATTCTTTTCTTTTGATTGATGATTATATTTGGCTAATTTTTTTTCTTAAATTTTATATGCCAATATTTTCCATAAAAAATTTTTCAAGCCAATAAATTTTCCATTAATTTATGAAAGTCACTATTTATTTTTTCGAGAATTTTAATTTAAGATCTAAGATTTAATTTATCGTCAACGATCAAATTGAAAATGAAATCATCAAAACTCTTTTTCTTTCGAATTCTTTTTGGCTTCTTTTTCTTTCTTTAACTATTCCATATTTTCTGATATTTCTTTGCAACTGATAGAAGATTTTCCAAAAAAAATTTTTTTCTCCAATTTTCAAAAGTTTTTGATTTTCGGAAAAATTCTTCAAACCTCTTTTTGCCACTTTTTCATCATCCGACTATTAAAGCATTTTTTGAAAATCGCGAAATTTGCAATATAATCTTAATTCTTCCTCAATCAGGTGGATATAGGTGGATAAGGATTGAATTACTCATTTATTATCCGCTTTATATCATTATGAATTGAAATGTTTAGTAAAATGTGATGAATAAAATGGTACAATTTGTTGTTGCCACCCGCCATATTGCAAGAAATTCAGTAAAACAATCTTTATTACACTTATGCTCAGGTAATGGTTAAGGTTGCCAATTATGCCGGCTGTCAACAATACAGAAATATTTCCCATTTTGGTTACGCCTTATCACGTTCATAATGGTGACATCTTTGAGGAAGTAAATTTCCTTCTTTAACTGATGACCACTTACCCACAAATACCACCGCACCGCACTTAGAGGGATGCGTTTTAAATTTGCACTTAAATGAGTCATTAGGAATAACCTAGATGCATAGAAAATTGAAGAAGGAAATATTACCTCCAATAATAAATAAAAATAATGAAAATATAGGAATGATTAAGTACCACAGCGATAAAAAATTAGTACAGCACCCCTCCCCCTGTCTGCACCTAGAATTTGACGTCTAACTATATAAACCACAGCATATGACCTTCTAGGTGAATAAAACCTATCGCTCGCAGTAAAAAATGCTAACTAAAATGCTTAAACGCTAAATCCTCTACCATCCAGAAACCGTCACAATATTCACCTTCGAACCAACAAATTTCTCGACAATATACCGTCCATATTTCAAAATTGCCAGGTTTCATTTCAAAGAATTCAATTGTAGCTGCTCATAAGCTGTAATATTCTTATAAACAATGAAAGAACGAACATCCACCTAGACGAACACCGTCAACACTAAAAATGTATAAAAAAATTTTCAGCCCTTTAAGGCATGACGAGGAATACTGCTGATAAAATCATAACTTCTTCTTGACGAGTTGTTCCAATCTCCGCATACTCGAATCGCCAATACTTTCAAGTGCCGAAAAAGCTGATGATTGCGCACTCGCTAAAATGATATCATTTTTGCAAACGAATTACTTAACCTCAAACTAAAAAGTATATAAAAATTGCAATGCAGCAAGAAGTTAAGTAATTGAACCGCGCATAAAAATGCTCCATAAAAAATTCACTTTTCCAACTTGAACAATTGTAACATGCAACCTGATCGGCGTAACTGCACCTACACTTAACTGTTTATGATCTTGCTCAAAGCTAATAGATTAAATTGAACTTTTATGGGAGAGTTATAACCAACATATAGGTTTTAATCAAAAATTTCTTAACGACAACTTCAGTGGTTTTAATGTGGAAACTACGGCTTAAAAAAAACCAAAAATGAATTTTTCACATAATGAAACGGCTTTAAAGATTTTATCGAAACCTTAAAGACGCAGCAAAACTATGGATAAAATCCGAGTGGGTAAGACTATTTGTTGCGGTTAATCCGGATCCGTGAAAAACGATTTCTGGTCAATCCGGAAAGGAGTGGTTAACATGGAGAAAACAACTGACCCGGATTTGTTGCGGCTGCATTCGGTGCTTGCCCCTCAATGCGGGTTCGATAGAGTTGGATAATGGCGGTTTGCTCTTGACGTCGAATTGCCTTCATTTCAAGAACCTTTTGTAGTTCCGACGAGTCGGATTCAGGCAACAATCGTGCATACGCCGTTACAAAATCCTCTGCCGAATCGGTTTCCGACATTACCATCTTTAAGTAATATAATCCGACGGTGCTTTACACGACAATATAATACAAAGAAATATCTAAAGATTGGATTGTATTTGAAAAATATGAAATATGTAAATGACTCAACCAACAGAAAAATTGTCTTTAAGTGTCCCCTTTCAAGTCATTAATGATGGGATGAAAGGACAACTAAGAGCCTAAAAAACAATAATCTGAATTATTTTTCAGGCACTCCCCTGAAACAATTGGACTTTTTGCAATCCTCTTTTCGAAAGAAAAAAAACGATGAAAAATCTTCCACCCACTTTGCTGATCATTCACTAATTCTATGAAAAATGCTATAGAAAAATCATAGAGGCAATTAAGCAAATTCCCTCTTCCTTTCAATTTTTTGGACTGTGCACACTCCTTATCCCACTTTCCAAAATGTTTCGAAATATCCTTTTCCAACCTTGTGCGTTTCTTGCGTAATTCGATTGGAAAGGGTAATGACCGCCGTAATGAGGGATCATCATATTCATTGCAAAAATAGCCGCTAACCTTAAGGATCATCTCCGCCTTTGTCATCGTTTTCACCACTCCATTCGTATATATAGTCGGTGGTTTTGTACTTATCGATGATTCCACAGAAGGCATCGAGAGTAGAAACGTTTTCAATGCATGAGTATCAAGAAGCAGTTGCTCGGCACCTGTTACGCTAACTGGTCGACACCTTTAAACACAATCCAATATCACTTCACCGTTCACTCATNAAGGAATGATGGTATCCAGCCTGACCGAACCTCATATGCTTTCATCTCCAACTCATATAATGATGATCCAAGAGCGCATCATCTCAGTGACCATCTTCCACCACTACAACTATTACCGTAAACCACTTATACAGTATGCACTTCTAATGACACATTTATATAGCCCGAAATAAAGCAATATTTCGTATCTGATCTTTTCTGATAACAAAATCCACAAATTAATCCAACCCAAATCCACAAGTTAGCATTTAGGCGTCCTATCCTTTATGCCAATAATCCAATGATAAATCATAGATAACATAATAAATTCCATCAAAATAATTCAAATAAAAAATGATTGCATTACCTGAAAAGAGCGCCCAGAAATTTATTGACAAGTTGTGTGGCCAATTTGAGACAAAAATGTGCGAAATATTTTCGACGATCGGCGAAAAAATCCCGAATAAGTGGTACACTTGAACGAAGATGTGAACGAATAGAGGAAACATATGGTGACTCATCGCCAACACTCTCCACACCACTCCAACTAAAAGGAAAAAAGAAAAATTGGCGAGTTGATAAAAGGAAAAATACACCTCGAATTTGGCAAAATTCCAACGAATATATCTACAAAAAATAACTCCATATCCAAAAAATTTAACGCATATTGAAGAATTTCAATTCGGTATCGATCAACGATCACATAAGAACATGAAAAAGAATATGATAGAAAATTTCATTAAATTCAGTGACTTGAAAGAAAACAATGATAGAAAACGCCTCTCAATGATTCCCCCTCCCCACTCTCATCGATGAAATATTTACGGGGAAGTGAACACTACACCTCTCACTCTCTTACAGTCACCTTTGGAATAAAATAAGCTGCACAACGTATTCAACAATCAACAATAAGGAAAATCCAATCTAAAAAAAACCTTATTCGGAGAATAATTGAAAAAACTATTGAATTAAATAATTTCTAACAAATAAAAAAATCAGTTAAGCAAAAATGTTATGTATATATTATTTTCATAAAGATAAGGCATGATTTCATTTTCTAGAAAATAGAAAAAATCTATTTCAAAGAAAGTGAACATTTTCTCTCTAACTAATCAAAGCAGCTTTCTCTAATTCCCATCTTTTATTATAAACATAGAAATGAGAGCAATAATAACAACTATCGAATTTCATTAATTCATTAAATTCATTCGATGGCAATTTGAAATATTATTGCATCGATAGGAATAATGCCGAATTTCTATCTTTTGCTCAGATAAGATAAACTGTGTCTAACGGTCATAAGCAATAGGATTAAAAAGTAAACCCTGCAGAAGCCAATATACATTTGCCATTTTACCACAAAATTTGCAATAAACATCCTTTGTTATAAGTAGTCTATCAATTCGCCCTAATCTAATAGAAATATCTAGCTTAAAATATACTCTGTATTACCTGTCCATAAACCAAATAGGTAGAGAAGCTCATTAAAGTGATAAGAAACAAGAAAAATCGAAAATTTTACATACTTAATTTTGATCATTGCTTGTAATGCAGCATCACATGCTGATTCCACGTCTTGAACCAATACTGCAAGCGCATTGTTCGAGATACTGTAGAAAAGTTCCATTTCCTGATTCAGGTCGATACTCTGAAAAAAATTCATAACACAGAATAAAACTTAACTAAGAGAATATAATTCTGTTAGCATTAAAAAAAAAGCACCAATAAACGAAATAAAATTAAACGCTCTCCCGAAAAAGACATTTGCCGAATTTGTGGTAAAATTGATCACTTACAGCCTTCATCCATTTTGTACTACGAAATCAAAAAATAGCAAGGCCTAAAATCAACTGCATGTTCGAAATTTCAAATTCGAGGGTCACTGCAGACTAATATATGCTAGCATTCTGCCCATCCTGATCCTGAATAATTTCTGGATTATCCGGAACTGATCCTGAATAATTTCTGGATTATCCACAACCGATCTTGGATAGTTTCTGGACATCCCGAACAATTTCTGGATTATCCACAAACCTGTACACGTTGTTTCAACTTCTCTTGCAACTGCAACGTAGTTTCGGCACACCAATCTGCTGTTGCCAAAATACAACATGTAAAGAACTGCTGATCGGTTGTCAAACGAACAGCTGTCTCATCGCTAAAAGCCTCAAGTTAAATGCATTGAAATGATGGATGGCAAAGGCTTTTCCTCTCTCACCTCCCTTGATTTCCTCTCTTAAACTTTTTTGAAAACACCTCACGAACCTCGCAGATTACCTTTACATCGCTCGAAATGACTCTTCCTATATATAGCGATTAGTGAGATAAAAATAGATAGAGAATGAGAATATTTCATGCAGACAAATCTCAGCGCAAAACAGGAAGAGAACATTTTATTCAACGTTTCGGCCATTGGTCATTCGGCTATTGGTCATTCGGCTATTGGTCATTTGCCGGCCAGCCATCCAACTATAAGCCATCATTAGGAGGGATTCTCTTGCATATAATATAGCCCCTCAATCCGCATTCGTTTTATTCTTATTTTTTAATGCCACAATTTTACTGCTATTTCGTATAAAAGAAAAGCAATAAATTTATACTTACCGCATTAGAGTTTGCAGAATTGAGGCAGACGATGATTGAGTGGAAGACAGTGATGGAAGAAAAGCAGTGAGGCAACCATGAGCATATCCACGAAGACAACCTCGCAGCACGTCCACCAAATCGCTGAAACTTATTGCTAAGATTAAGGATTTATTATAACACAACAATTCATTATAACATCATAACAGAATAATTCATTATGAAGTATAACACAACAATGAACCATCATAACATTACATAATTTACATTAATAATTTCGTCCTTTAACAATAAAGCACCCACATCAAATCCAACTAAAATCCATTCCGCACCAATCACAATTACCTGAAAAAAAATAGATAGTATTAAAACTAACGTTAAGAGCGCATTTGGATTGGAGCTAAGTTTCGACGATTCGGCGACGATCTTCTTTGAAAGAAGGAACATATCAGCCGACGATGGAAGTGGATATGCACTTGGTGCAGCTTCACGAATTGGTCTCTCAGCACCGCTTCTAATTCTTGTTATGCATCCTTCCAGAAAATTATCTAGATTCTTCTTTTGTGCGCTTACAAATACATCCATATAATTATCAAAAACACGCCAAATTATCTGCAAAAATATAAAATAAAAGACAAAAATCTACACTATAATCATTATCTTTTTAAAAACATACCTTTGCTATTCTTTAATAGATAAATGAATGAGGAATTTTTCCGCTCAAAATCTATCCCTTTCCAATCACGAAAAAAGTAGTAAAATTTTAGAAAAAAAAGTGCATTAATATGGGAGTTTTGCATCGGCGGAATACTTCATATGCTCATCTCTCTATCCAGGCGCTATCCATTAACAATAAAACTAGAAGACCTGCGATGATGGAATTTATTGAGTACAATTATCGCATAAAACAACAAACAATAACAGTTTGCATATCAATTTATTACTAATCAAGCGGTGCATATAACGTAAACTGATATAAATCAAATATAATAAGTTCTAGCCTTCATATCCCATAATATTCAAATTAAATAAATTTGCACATAATCGCTTTGAAGTTTCCTTGTTGAACTTTTGAATAAACAATTAACCTCTCAGAATGAAAAATGCTCTCAAATCTCCTTCAAAAGAAAGCCTTCAGCGTTCAACATTAGCTTCCATATGAAACAGAGTCAAGATGACATGATAGGTTAATTAAATGCGGCATCATATGCTACCCAGCATTATAACGGACGTCTATCCGGAAAGCCAACCTTATCAAAATTGAAGCCCATCCGGAAAGCCAACTTTATCAAAGTTGAAGCCTGTCCGGAAAGCTAACCTTATCAAAGTTAAAGACTATCCGGAGAGCTAACCTTATCAAAATTGAAGCCCTCTTTCGCCGGAAATCGCTTGCACAATAAACTTTCGAACATTATAGTATGATTGATAGCATGGGCTAAAACCTTAAAATCAAGCTCAGCACGACGTCTTCGCATCATTCGCTCCAACATATCCCTGTAAGATACCACAAGCAAAAGTAAATACATATAAACCAAAACACAATGAAATAAAACCTCTAAAAACAAATAAACCTCTATAAATTGCAATGCATATCATAAAATATAAAGGATCTACGAATCACCCAATACTTCTTAGTCGTCCTATGTGATCAGCTGCCAGTCGGCAGAATAAATCGAACTCAACGATGAGTGTTGAAACGTGCACATAATATTCGCAAGTAGACTATGGTGTAGATTATACCTATGAAAGTTTATGACTTGCAAAAGATCTTGGATAGTTTCTGGACATCCCGAACAATTTCTGGATTATCCACAAACCTGTACACGTTGTTTCAACTTCTCTTGCAACTGCAACGTAGTTTCGGCACACCAATCTGCTGTTGCCAAAATACAACATGTAAAGAACTGCTGATCGGTTGTCAAACGAACAGCTGTCTCATCGCTAAAAGCCTCAAGTTAAATGCATTGAAATGATGGATGGCAAAGGCTTTTCCTCTCTCACCTCCCTTGATTTCCTCTCTTAAACTTTTTTGAAAACACCTCACGAACCTCGCAGATTACCTTTACATCGCTCGAAATGACTCTTCCTATATATAGCGATTAGTGAGATAAAAATAGATAGAGAATGAGAATATTTCATGCAGACAAATCTCAGCGCAAAACAGGAAGAGAACATTTTATTCAACGTTTCGGCCATTGGTCATTCGGCTATTGGTCATTCGGCTATTGGTCATTTGCCGGCCAGCCATCCAACTATAAGCCATCATTAGGAGGGATTCTCTTGCATATAATATAGCCCCTCAATCCGCATTCGTTTTATTCTTATTTTTTAATGCCACAATTTTACTGCTATTTCGTATAAAAGAAAAGCAATAAATTTATACTTACCGCATTAGAGTTTGCAGAATTGAGGCAGACGATGATTGAGTGGAAGACAGTGATGGAAGAAAAGCAGTGAGGCAACCATGAGCATATCCACGAAGACAACCTCGCAGCACGTCCACCAAATCGCTGAAACTTATTGCTAAGATTAAGGATTTATTATAACACAACAATTCATTATAACATCATAACAGAATAATTCATTATGAAGTATAACACAACAATGAACCATCATAACATTACATAATTTACATTAATAATTTCGTCCTTTAACAATAAAGCACCCACATCAAATCCAACTAAAATCCATTCCGCACCAATCACAATTACCTGAAAAAAAATAGATAGTATTAAAACTAACGTTAAGAGCGCATTTGGATTGGAGCTAAGTTTCGACGATTCGGCGACGATCTTCTTTGAAAGAAGGAACATATCAGCCGACGATGGAAGTGGATATGCACTTGGTGCAGCTTCACGAATTGGTCTCTCAGCACCGCTTCTAATTCTTGTTATGCATCCTTCCAGAAAATTATCTAGATTCTTCTTTTGTGCGCTTACAAATACATCCATATAATTATCAAAAACACGCCAAATTATCTGCAAAAATATAAAATAAAAGACAAAAATCTACACTATAATCATTATCTTTTTAAAAACATACCTTTGCTATTCTTTAATAGATAAATGAATGAGGAATTTTTCCGCTCAAAATCTATCCCTTTCCAATCACGAAAAAAGTAGTAAAATTTTAGAAAAAAAAGTGCATTAATATGGGAGTTTTGCATCGGCGGAATACTTCATATGCTCATCTCTCTATCCAGGCGCTATCCATTAACAATAAAACTAGAAGACCTGCGATGATGGAATTTATTGAGTACAATTATCGCATAAAACAACAAACAATAACAGTTTGCATATCAATTTATTACTAATCAAGCGGTGCATATAACGTAAACTGATATAAATCAAATATAATAAGTTCTAGCCTTCATATCCCATAATATTCAAATTAAATAAATTTGCACATAATCGCTTTGAAGTTTCCTTGTTGAACTTTTGAATAAACAATTAACCTCTCAGAATGAAAAATGCTCTCAAATCTCCTTCAAAAGAAAGCCTTCAGCGTTCAACATTAGCTTCCATATGAAACAGAGTCAAGATGACATGATAGGTTAATTAAATGCGGCATCATATGCTACCCAGCATTATAACGGACGTCTATCCGGAAAGCCAACCTTATCAAAATTGAAGCCCATCCGGAAAGCCAACTTTATCAAAGTTGAAGCCTGTCCGGAAAGCTAACCTTATCAAAGTTAAAGACTATCCGGAGAGCTAACCTTATCAAAATTGAAGCCCTCTTTCGCCGGAAATCGCTTGCACAATAAACTTTCGAACATTATAGTATGATTGATAGCATGGGCTAAAACCTTAAAATCAAGCTCAGCACGACGTCTTCGCATCATTCGCTCCAACATATCCCTGTAAGATACCACAAGCAAAAGTAAATACATATAAACCAAAACACAATGAAATAAAACCTCTAAAAACAAATAAACCTCTATAAATTGCAATGCATATCATAAAATATAAAGGATCTACGAATCACCCAATACTTCTTAGTCGTCCTATGTGATCAGCTGCCAGTCGGCAGAATAAATCGAACTCAACGATGAGTGTTGAAACGTGCACATAATATTCGCAAGTAGACTATGGTGTAGATTATACCTATGAAAGTTTATGACTTGCAAAGTGAAACAACCTGATGAACGAAAAAACCCATTTGCAGGTACAAACATAGCATCGTCACAACGTACAATTGAAAAAATCAAAAGGAATGGAAAAATTAAAATAAAGAAATCGACAGCAAAACTGATAAGAAAATAGTCTCTCACCTCGTCAAATTACAATATTCAAGGGTAAGTCGTCTACCCATCTCCCAATCCGGTGGGAACACTTTTGCCATACCAGAGCGCTCGAACTCTGTAAGC
This sequence comes from Baylisascaris schroederi, assembly GCA_006503575.1. Lineage (NCBI taxonomy): Eukaryota > Metazoa > Nematoda > Chromadorea > Rhabditida > Ascarididae > Baylisascaris > Baylisascaris schroederi. The sequence continues at coordinate 90,969 of QEWY01001940.1, forward strand.
TTCTGCACAAACCAACGATACCTGTAATTTAAAATATCTTCACTTGATCAACTTGATCAGCCGTTTGATCTCCCACTTGTTCAAACCCTATGTAATATGCGCAATAATGTATTCATATTTTAATTGACTCATTCACTTATGTTCTAATATGGACTTATTGTATGCAACATTGCAAACTTGTGTTTGCAAAAAGGGCACAGATACTAAAAAAATGTCAAATTACAATATTCAAGGGTAAGTCGTCTACCCATCTCCCAATCCGGTGGGAACACTTTTGCCATACCAGAGCGCTCGAACTCTGTAAGCTTCTGCACAAACCAACGATACCTGTAATTTAAAATATCTTCACTTGATCAACTTGATCAGCCGTTTGATCTCCCACTTGTTCAAACCCTATGTAATATGCGCAATAATGTATTCATATTTTAATTGACTCATTCACTTATGTTCTAATATGGACTTATTGTATGCAACATTGCAAACTTGTGTTTGCAAAAAGGGCACAGATACTAAAAAAAAGCCGTTGAAGAGTTGGGAAAACGCATCAAGCAGCTGATGCGATGCGTGCTCTTGTATCACATTCACCTAACCAGCAAACTCTTAGATTTTACACTCAAGGCCCGAAATCGATCAGCGGATATGAAAGGTGGTCAAAGTGGTCACTCCATGATGGACATTACATCGGTCAAATACCGTAACTCTAGTCTGAATGACTCTCGCAATGCTGCCGTAATACCTGTTTCAATTAAAAAATTTACAAAAACATAGAATATGCATTAAGATTGCAGATTGATTTCGAAATATTCAAGTTGCAATATGCATTCGTGAAGGATATAATCACTAATAGAATTTCCATCAACAAACAACATAAAGATTTGCAGATTCAAATTTGTAAAAAACGATGAACTATCCGACATAGATATACACATACAATCGATGATCAATAATATTAAAATTATTGAAACCTCATATCGATTTTATCCAACCATGCGATACTTTCACTCTCTCCATAGAGAACTGTATACTCTGAGAGTTGATGTTCGATAAACCATTTGCAGAAATCAGCACGTACACCATCATCCAAAGATGATGCCACCCGACACATATCTGTCACCGATGCATTCAACGCTCCTGCCTTAAATTCAATAGCAATTCGTTATGATGACGAATAAAATCTACAGTTTTACTTCCTTTCAAAGATGACTATTGCCTTAGGATGTATTTTCACAAAAAATCATCACTTCGATGCTGACAACCGAAAGAGACGGCCAGTGCCTCAATTAGCCTGATATTTGAACCGCATTGAAGGATCGCAACTTTCGGTTACTGGCATCTCCTTGATTAGATCGTAGAATTCTATTTCTATCGCATTTCGTAGCAGTCAGCATTCTATATCCGAATATCCGCCTAATGAACTTATTTAAACTTGAAATTGTTTTATTTCATAAAAGATATATTAAATAAAAACATGGGAGCTCCTTTAACAACAAACACCCATCGATGTGAAAACTCCAAATACGGGTTTAGAACATTTGAAATTATGAGTAAATCGTCCGCATGTCTTTAATCCTAAATCCCCCCTCCCCATTTATGCAACCTCCGAAGGTGTACTTTTTATGATGAGAGGGTAACTGAACCGTAATGAATACGAAAATGAAGCTACTAATACAAATCCAACAGGTACAAATCCAACTTTCTATTCCTAAGAGATGAAGAGATAAACGAACTCATTACTAAGGAAAGAGGAAAGTTGCTTTATACTTAAGCATAGAAACTATACACACACGTAAAGGAACAAATGAACGACGGGAACATATATGTAGCGAATTAACAATTCAAGACAATGTCCACTACTAAATGACCAATGACCATCCGCCTATACTGTATTTTTACGAAAGATGTTCTTTGCTGTTCATATTCACATACTTTTGTATGTTTTAAATAAAATAAAATAAAATAAAATAAAATAAAAACAAATAAATGAATAAACGACGAAATGAACACCTGGAATGTATGTTTAAGATCGGTTACTAGTTGAATAGCTAGTTTTTGTTTGAGTCGTTCTAGCTGTTCAGCAACGTTTTTCACTTGTTCCACCTCCATGTATGAGTTGAATAATTGCAATACATTAAGAACAGCCGGTAATTGAGATGCTATATCACCATAGCGACGTTGCTCAATCCATGCACCTGTAATTAATTTTATTTTGCTTATCTTAATCAACTTCATACCTCGTAAAACGAAGAAACATCTATTATTTTTCGACAATAGATAATGAAAGAGTGCAAGATAAAACGTTTACCATTTAAATTTAGGAAATATGTCAAGAGTATGGAGTATTACAATATTACCTGGAGTTTGGTATACTAAATCAACGTAGTAGTATACTACTATGTATACCTGAAAGGTCATGCCACTTGGGGTACTGAATGAAACACCACATATAATCTGTCCTCCACTATGAAGAGATCACAAAAGAATTTTTTTTTGTTGCAAGAAGACCTAAAATTCTTTTAGGAAGTTCCAGAGTTATATTAGACGAAGGGTATTTCTTCGGTTTGAAAAATAATCCAGCTCACTATAGCTGATTTCGAAACATCATAAAACGATGTCTGGTCAGTTGTCACTCATCGAAGTATACAGTATGCAATCATCGAATTTATAAGCCCTACACCTTTCTTCTATGATCGAAAAAATGCGCACGTCAAATTTAATATGCAAATGAGGTATAAATAAAACAATGAGATTATAATCGCAAAGAAATCATACCTAATGAATGTACACCAGTAAGGAGTATATGAAGATGATGAAGAGTTTTTATTGATGCTGTAAGATTACGTTTCGCAACGTCAAGTTGTTTAATATCTCGAGTCATTTCTTGAACGACCGTCTCCGATGATTGTGTTTTCAAGCGAATCGCTCCAACTCGTTCCTCTAGTTCCGTCATTGCCGCATGCGCCTAATTTTAAAAAAATAAAAAAGTAAAAATAAAAATAAAAATAAAAATAAAGATTAAAAATAAAGAAAAAATCGAGTTTATTTGACACTATCTAAAAATAATTCCTCAACACTAATAATACAACCTGTTCTTAGTTATGCAAGATATGCCCTCTAGCGTAGCATATCTTGTCTAATCTTGCTGTTAATTAACCGATCCAGATTAATAGTTTACAAATAAGAACCCGCAATTGAAGAGTTGGAATATAAGCAATTATACAATTACAATCATATTAACGTGAGAGCATATTTTCAGCCGAAATTTTAAAAAAATCGAACATAATAAAGCAGTTGATTAAATTATGTGATAAATATTTACTAAATAATTTTTTTTTTTGCATTCATAAATAAGCATGCTTTCATTCAATTACCTGTAAAGAATAAAATCTCTTAAATTGGATGCATTTTCAGGTAGACGCTACTCTTTACCTCATTGAAATTTTTGCATCTTAAAAGAATTTTTGCATATCAACAATTCAAATTTCTAATATTACAAAGTGGATCTATCAATGAAAAATTCGCTAAGGAAGCATATTTCATCGAAACGTCTGAGTATGAGGCAGGGAAATTGCCAAGACCGTTGATAAAAATTCTAAAATATATTAGAGTTTGATTAGTTAAGAAATAAGTCGACATTTTATTTTTGCCTATTTTTTATAAATTAATAACCGACATTTAAACAATAAAAGATTTAAAAAAATAAATAAATAAATAGGAATAAATATAAACCTCTGCAAGGGCTCGATCGCCGTCATTACGTGCCGTTCCATGTGTCTCGACAAGTTCGGCAAGTTGACAATCCAATGATATAAGTTCATTTTCAATCGATTGCATTACTGTATCCAATTGTGATAACGATTGTTCCGTTGGAAAAAGTGCATTGATCTCTTCAATCACATCCACGTCGGCACCACAAAGCTCCGACCGACCCATACCATTAATCACCTTTCGTACCTTAATCCATTTCATCTAGATATTTCCACTTCAAATAAAGACAACTCATGTGGAACATAGATGCTATAGGCATCGTCATAAAATCTATTCCGATGACCGACCGCTTTCAAAAATTACAAATCAAAAAAAAATTTTTTTTCGTGGCTTTGAACGTTAGTTTTTCAATTTCAAAATTCAAATTTTTCAATGAAATTCCAATACAAATTCATTGTCGAAGAAATTTTTTTTTAAACATTAGAAGAAATATTATGAGATACGATCGCGTTTTGTTAAATCATATATAAAATTACAACCCCTATCATAAAAATATGAAAATGGCTAATGAACGCGACAAACCTTTTCGGAAAATTCTTCGTGCATATTTTCACTTTGATCACTTTCCATTGCCTATGGAATTGTTTCCATCAGCCAACCGATAACGTCAGACAACCAACAGACCGATTTTTTTTTTGATCCTGAATCAATGATCCTGAAAAAGACGATCATGGATAAACGGGTGCACTGGTAAGGAAAGAGGAAACACACCTTAGTTGAGCATTTCTATTTGAGCGCAAAAATTAAACCCTAAGGCAATGTTGTGTACGTCTTTAGGTATGTTTATCTGTTGCCCCCGCAAAGTGGCCAACATATGACAGACACGGATAATTACAGACGGGATATCCAGATATCATTGATTGTACTTTTACAGAAATATGACTTAGAATTTTCCAGTTTTTCGTAAAAATTGAAATACTCCTGGGAATTTATTGTAGCAATTAATTTACTCGCTCATTTTATGGAACTTTTCTTATGCTAAACACTCTTTCAAATAAAGAAATTCGTTTAATTAGGAGCAAAATGATTGGCAAATACGACCGGAACCCAGTAAAGTACTCAAAAGTATCGACAAATCAAAGCACTGATAAGCGCTAACAACTAATAGTTGTATAAGGCGACAAACATAATCACCGAACTATGAACAATAGCTAACATGATTTACTAATTGAAAAATTTGCGCTTACGAATTCAACAAAAAAAATTTGTGGAAACAGAATAAAATTAGACTCCTAACGATAGAGAAGTGGGTTTGATCGGATCTGCTATGGAGGTTATTTTACGCACTGAATGACTCCGACTCCGACTCCATCAAGGAAGCATCGAGAATTATATTCACGGCATCTGTTGCAAAGTATATTTTAAAAAAAAACTTTCTTTATGTGAAGCTGGGATTTATAGAGGCAGCGATTTACCCATATGTACCCATATAAATTTACCTATTCATACGATTTACCTATATTATATGCGACTTATCTGTTCACTTTATGTATATCTATATACCTATACGAACACAGCGTCAGAGCATCACCTTGACACACCTTACACATTTAAATTCACTCAGGAGCATAAAAATGCGGAAAATATTTGGAGACAGCATCGACGAATTGACTCCAACTTGGCTGAAATTCCCATAACGAAATTGCGGGAAATTTAAAATAATTAGTATCAACGAACTTTACTCTTGGTGATTGGTATATAGCAATCATGAGGATATGGTACTCTCTCAAAAGCATTCTACGAAGGCAATTAGATTAGGGGGCCAATTTTTGGGTATTAATTCACGTGAGATTTTTGAATAGCTGAAATAAATTTCAGATCGTTCACTATTTAAACGCTTTAAATATTAGATTACTTATTCGTGCAATAAATCCACTCTGCGATTGGTCGAACGACTGGTTTTTCTTAGAGTCAACATGGAGACGGCGGTGAATCCACAAAATGGTGAGCGTCTCCATAGCGGAGCCTTTCGAAATCCTATCTGCTCAACATTTCAAAGCAGCCGGCATCAACACAATCCAAAGTTCTTCTCCGCTTTGTGCCGATTCCATCTACGTTTTCACGAACTTCTACTTTTAATTTCGACGAGGTTCTGTCCGCTTCATAAGTTTAGCCTAATTCCCAAACAGCATGAGAAAAAAAATCTGTTTATGTAAATTTGGAAATACATTCTTAGAGCATAATCGCTTAGGAATAAATGAGTTAAATGGCGATCATTGCCCCTCTAAATTGGGGAAATTGTTTACAAAAATATTACTTCCTATGATACAACTTCAATGAAATATAAAAATTTCAGGATTGAATGCTTGGTGGAATTGGAATACCCGTATAGCTGAACGTATTATCACTACTATATGCGTTCTTTTACTATGTATATATCTTCTCTATGGTGAGCATCCACAGATTATTTGCAATAGTTTCACCACAATACCGGCTGCACTATTCACCTATGGTCTACTTCTAAAAACATCTACAGAATCGATAACACAGGTGAGTATATTTATTAGACGTTTAGTGCTCTTTATAAGGTTGTAGATTGTTGAGTCAACAGCTGCAATAAGCCTATGTTTTTCTCAAATCCCGGAATATGCATGCACAAGGAGGCTCCATTCTTTTATCTTGTAAGAGGAAATCCACTCCAATTGAAAGAGATTCTATCCCTGAATCAGGCTAGAAGGAGGATTTCTTTTTCATATATGAAGCCAACATGATTATAGTTTTATTTGATACTTAACATATTGTCCCCCTTTATTTAATTCACCTTTGAAATAACGCTTAATTATGAATAATAATAATAATAATAATAATAATAATAATGATAATAATAATAATAGAAATTATTTTACTAGAAAGCGATCATGTTGTATTGGAGTGTACATGGAGTGTTGATATGCTTCGATAGTACATTCGGTGATCTCTTCGGTTATTTCTTAGCTAAATTTGTGCTGTTATGCACATTATTGGTCTATGCTATACAAAAGAGTACAATCGTCATCCAACTTCGTCAAGCAGCAAATACCCTCCTTAGTGGAGCAGAATCGTCGGAGCAAACCGCCGTAAGCTTATTCGTTTATCTGTTATTATTTACTTGTTGTTTTTTTTTTAGAATATTTTGATTCCTTTAGTAATATGAATGCTAAACCATTTTTTATTATTGAATAAATCAACTCCATTTGTGAGATATAATTTACTGTTGTATCTCATAACTTTAAGTTGCAAAACGCGACAAG
>QEWY01001940.1:102407-209846 GCA_006503575.1 Baylisascaris schroederi
GGGGGAAGGAGGAGGAGTCTTCATGAATATTCATTGGCAATTCATCGATCACAATAGTTATTTCACTTTCCTGCAATTAAATATTAAGTTAAATACATTCAAATATTAGCACCTATGTTTTAATTTTCGCAAAAAAAAATTAGCAACAGTTTAGAGCAATATCATTTAGCGCAAAATTTTCTATACTTTTTCATTTGGAATTTCCGTTGAAAATCAACGTCTGTTTGGAATCTATGATTCCAAATAGACGTTGAAAAAGGGACTTAATTATAACTGTTAAAAATGCGTTCGACTTACTTCATACAGCTACACGAACACCGACTGTATCTGGAAATGGTTTAGTGAAGTTGAAAATTTCTAAGAACGAAAATCGAAATAATCTATCCTTCCGAGTAGGATAAAGGAGTAAATAAATAAATATATTATAGTAACGGTTCTCCTAAATGAAAGACGTTGAAAAAGAAACTTACTCAACAGCAGGTCCCTTATTGGTATAAGCGCGTCGACGTCGTTTCATTTTATTTCCACCTTTCTTTTTATGTCTTCGGATATTCAATCTTTTCTGGAAAAAAAAATTAAAAAAATTAACGCTCCCTTAAATAGTAATGACCTATATACCATTTGTATTATCGGACAGTAGCACTCAAAGAATCCTAAAATTGAAGGGGATATGCTATGGTACTTCAGCAACTGCTTGCTCCATTATTTCTATTTGAAATGCTAATACTGGAATTTGCTACGTCGGTTTAGAAAATACTTTCAGCAGCAGTGGAGTATCCTAGTGTTGGGTACATCGGAGCTTACAAAGACGACGATAGGGAATCGAATTGTTCAACTTTCATTTAAAGTAATTGTTTTGTGATTATGGATGCAAAATAATGAGCAGCAATAATACCCGTTATGCTGCTTTTATGAATATTATAGAATAATGTTGAAATATTTATTTCTTTTGAAATTCTGCACATCACAAAATGCAATAAAACTTAATTTTCTTCGATTTTTTAAATGTTTCGAAGTGTTTTTCTATATTAACCTCATTGAAAACTGCATAAAATATTGCATCAAATTTTTCCATTTTGATCAGGAATTTGAATATAATAGAAGGTAATGAGAACACTTCCCACGGGAATAATTTTTGACTGTACGATATGGCATTCAAGTAAACCGCAAAAAAAGGAGCAAAGCAACCAAAACTCACAAAAAGATAGGATCTGATGATCGGCTGGCTGGTTATTGTGGAATAGCTAAAAACTATGACTCACCGAGGAATTCAGGTTTAACTATATGCGGTGATATATATCGAATATAGCCTTCCCTTTCTGTATGCAATGTATGGAATAAAATGCACTCACTTGAAATGTATAAATCGAAATAATCATTTAAAGATTAATGCGCTGAATCAATCCTTTACGGGTAATTTTTATGGGTAACATTTTTTAATGGGTAACGTTTTTACGGGTGATAGGTAATTTACGGGCACTAAAATGATTGCTAAGGTATGGATGAACGAAACGGTAATAATTTTACCGATGAGCGTGATGTTGATAGACTTTCTTCGTCGTCGATCTCATCTTTTAGTTGTGTTTCATAGGAAGTTCGATGTTGAGTTTCATCTAAACCCTCGAGGAATCCTTCGATAAATTTTACCACCTAAATTTGCATAGGAATGAGATCGTTGCAATATTTTACCTGCTGGGTAAATTGACAAAGTAAGACCTAATGCGTTAATTACCCTAAAAGGTACTTTTAACATCTCGAATCCGTCATATCTGCATAAAACTATTGAAAAATTCCAACATTTGAAAATCAATTCCTTCATCAGCAATAAAATTTTGCGAAATCCGAACTTTGCAAATGTGCGAATGCTGTTATGATCACTAACGATCACATAGAACGCTTTATTCTTATAGATCAGCCATTGGAATACATCTGTCACCAAAAAAAAAAGTGAGGAAAAAGATTCCATGGGTTAATTTTACCCATGATGATAGGTAATGCTTCCCAATTCTTGGGAATATATGAAAATGCCATCGCGAGAATAATTTTGAAAATTTTGCCCTGCGATCAGTAAAATACACAAAAATCAATAAGCAACCTCTAATATACCTCTAATATACATATCAATTTTCAATCGCAATAATGAGTTAGTTTTGAGTGCGTTGTCGCAGATTTGTTTATCAACCTGCCACCAAATGTTGTGCAATAGCCCTGCGACTAATTGCAATCGATGATGGTATATCCTCAATCTTCTGGACGTTGAATAGGTAAAAAAAGCAATGTTATTGCAATATTTTTGCAATAAAATGAATATTCCCCATTGCATGTATTGTCTCCTTTAAATCAGCCGAAATAAATTGCCACAGGTAGCGAACCAAAATCTATTGAGGAGGTTGTCGGTGGGAGAGAAGACAAGGAGAGGAGTAGAATGAGGAGGAACTTTAAAAAACGAATACATATAAGCATCGATGAGCTTGCATTATGTTTTCTATAAAAGCCTTAAATCAATGGTACCAATTAATTATAGGTGAAATATTATCAATTACAAACTTGACGAAATTTACAAACCATTTTTTTCACTTCGAGACATGTTAATCCAGCGTATGGTTCGGCTGCATCCGAGAATATCTCCCAAAGAAGAATACTGAATGAGAACACATCGGTTTTTGGTGTATATTTAAAAGCAACCAAACTTTCGGGAGCTGTCCATTTGAGTGGTATTCGTTTATGACTGCCTTTTTTCATTTCGTATAGTGTTCCATACCTTGACATTCCAAAATCACTGATTTTCGCCTGTTATAAAGAAGCACGATTAGTACAAACTATATTCCTACGAAGAATTCAATTGGGGCACATTGCTGAATAACAGCAAGAGAGAGGGAGAGAGAGAAAGAAGGGGGGGGGGGGGGGGGGGGGGGGGNGGGAGGTGGGGAGAGAAAAGCTGAAATATTTCATGGAAAAAAAAGCCTACCACTTTTGTATCAGTGTAAAGCACGTTTCTTGACGCAATATCTCTATGTATACATCGTTGTGAGTGAAGATATTCGAGTCCTCTTGCAGCACCAAGTGACATATTTTCAATTTTTTCCTCACCACAAATTTGACCTTTTTTACGATCAAGTAGATCAAATAATGATCCACCATTAACCTGTAATTTATTCATTTCAAATAAGTAATATCAAATACCTTGAAATACTTCTAGAAATTGACCTTGATGCATCCGCTTGAAGACTACTTTCAACTCGCTGTCCAATGTCGCTAGTCGTTGTGATGTAAGAACCGGAATGGTTTACTTATAACCGACCGACAATTAACCAACTCCCATTAAACTATATATGGTGTTAACTCGGACAGAAGTCCTGACGATCCCAACTTTCGCGATGGTTCTAACAAGGAGAGGGGTTTAAATTGAGGAAAAGGTTCCGTTGAACTCCCACCCCTTTCCCAGGGTTTATATATTTCATGGCATTATTTTTCTACTGCGGTGCCTATTCAAATAGATATCTGAATGGCATATGAATAATTTATGGCCAAAAATTTGTGCCCCACTGATTTTAAATAGCAATTTTTAGCCCATTTATTCTAATATTATTAATTTACGATTCTTAACTTTTCGCCAAAAATTTCTGTGAAAGTTTGAGTATTGGAAGTTACCATGTTGGCAGAGATCAGTTTTACTGATCGGTATTTAAAAATTGAAACGATATTGAGGTCAGCCAGCTGGCACTTGTTGCTCTTCGCAGAGTAAAAGTTCTGCCCCTCACGCAACGGAAGTACAAACAAATTGCGTATTTCCTATGCTCATCGATCGCATTTTACATCCCACTGCCCTGGAGGCACACAGTTTGGGTGGTGACAGCTGCGGTCTGCGAACTGCGATGGGTAGGAGCTCCGTTGTAACGAAACTGTTATACTGTTCGAGAGTGCGTGTTGGCGAATCTTCACATGTGAAAGCTCATTGTGAGTTGGTGACAGCTAGCTGCATTTAAGGTAAACAAAGTAAAAAAAAAAGTATGGTGACAGCTAGCTGCATTTAAAGAAAACAAAGTAAAAAAAAACGCACCTTTTCAATGATGATCATGATTGGTTCACGACAAACTGCAACACCATACATTCGTACGATATTTATATGGCTAAGATCACGCATAATTCGAGCTTCATGCATCATTTCTTTAATTTTCTCTTTTTTCTTCTCTAATTGTTTTTCATCTTTTACTTGTTTCGCCTATAATACGAAAAAAAATGAAATTATTTATCGATTTATCAAAAATTTCTTTATTAAATCAATAATAGATATCTAAAATATTTTCAAATTGATCTCTCTTTTATAACAATATTTTTTTTTTTTTCACAGAAGTGTAATATACTCCCAAGAATCGATTTATCTTTTTTATGAAAATTTTTTCTGATATTTTTGGATTATTTCTCTATAAAATTCGTTCTTTCGTTACTAAAATTCCAACAATTCTCTCAGCTAAATGTTGGAGGAATTTAAATAGATTAATCTTCGAATATTTCATTATTAATAATAATTACAACTTAATTAATCCAAAGAATAGCAAGCAAACGTAAAATATTGTTTGTCTTAGAGGATCTCTTAGCTAGCATAACAAATGCCACGATAGTACAGCTCTTTTTCCTTGCTTTGAGTTTAGTACAGCCTATATAGTAAAGTATGAATAATGACGAAGTAATTTTAATATTAAACAATTTTAGATGTGATCAAGGAACAATTCATTATTACTGTTTAAGCTGAATGAATTCTCTTGTTAAAAGTTTTGAATGAGAAAATTTGCATAAAGGTTTTCTTTAGTAAAATTCTAGGGTGAAAATAAATAAAATATAAAATTTCGGTTTATTCATTCGAAAATCTGAATATAAGCTATGCCCTTGCAAAAGTACCAATTTATTCGAAATGGTACCAATGTATTCGAAATGGAAACCTTTTTGGCCCCAATACCAAAAAATATTCCCTAATTCTAGGATAAGTAAGTACCAATCCAGAAATGAAAAACGAGAAATGGAAATTCTCGTTGTCAGTTAGATTCTGAGAATGAATTCTTGCAATTGCTATGAGAGCAAATTAAGCTGCAAGTGGGGAAACGTTCGAATTTTGCGAATAATTTCTATAGTAAGCTTCGTTAAAGTTTTCATAAAAGCATTTCCTTTTCAAACAGATTTCAATACACCTTATTAATTTACAAAATTGAACAAAGGAACTTACAATTTTAATAGCAACTTCCATCTTTTTGCCTCTTTTATCTAAAATTCCTGCTCGTACTTCACCATATTGTCCTTCACCGAGTATATCTTTCAATTCGATATCCTCATGTGAAAATTCCCATGTTTGCCGCTTAACACCACGAATTAATACCGAAGTTTTATACTGCAAATAAAAATAATAATTAATTTATTGAACTTGGGGCAAGTTGTTTTTGAAAATCAATATTCGACGGTAATGAATATGATATAGAAAAAATTTAAAAGAGATATTATTCTTATTAATGAGTTGTATGCAAATAAAACTTATTATTAATTTGCATATGTAAGAGTCAATAATCGTGAATTTTTATTTAAATATTATTTAGTCATATATTCGATTTTCTCGGCTTCAAAAATAAATAAATAAATAAAAATTCCATAGTAAATTCAAAATTCAGTTATCGTCTTTATAGCAAAATATATTTAAGCGTAGTTTTTTAAAGCACTTAAATGCATATAAAACAATTTTTGCATAGATTTAAGCGTTAAAATACCTATAAAATCTATTTATATTTAGACATTTAGGCGTTTAGCTATTGATGGTAATTCCATTGGTTTAAAAAAGTATCCGGTTCAATCAGATGCCTTAAAAAGATTAATACATTTTGCGACAAGTAAATATTTTTTTGCAATTGCATTCGTGAAACAAAAAATTTGCATAAAATATCATCAAATAATCAAACAATAAGGGGGGAGGGGGGAGGGGTAATGGATTTGTAATTTAGCCGAACCGGCCGATCACAGAAATGTTCTGCAAGAGGTTCGTCTTTCTTTACTCGATCGACCGGTCATGTTCTACATAATTCAGTAATAACTATTGCGGCAACGAAGATCGAGTGTGCCATTTGCGATTGCAACAGCTGTTGCCTTCATATTCATCATAATTTCTAAGGATAATTGCAGGATATTTTTGGTTCGTCTTTGGATTTATAAAGAACAAGTTCAGGTTCTTCCAAAAAATCGATAAAATCACTTAGTTATTACCTCAGGATTTATAGGTCGCCCCGATGTGACATAATCATTGATAAGTTCTTTCAATGATGAGTATTTCTCGTCCTCTATCGCTATCCAATCAAAACCACCTTTCCTCACTTTTCTTGTAAGAATGACATGTCGAATCTGAAAATGAACACTTCGGAAACACTGGTTCCCGACAAGGAATCTTACCGGGAACTTTGTTTCCCGACAAGAAACCTTATCGGGAACCTTGGTTACCTTCATATTTCGACGCCGTCGATCCAAAACCACCCATACAGTTAGCCTTCAACCACCCTTTGCAGCAAATCTTACTGATAAAATCACAGTCAATTATACTGGAAAATTAGAGAGTGAAATGCAGCTTTCAATTTGCTTCATGCAAATTGATGAAATTTGCTATATATGTGATATTTGGAATCGATTCAGAACAAACCGGATTTAAGTTACTTCTTCACTTCCTAAATAAATAATGAATAGACAATTATCAGTGGGTTTACGAGGTATAAGTTCCAAATCACGCATTCCGAGAGTTCACTGTTGCTCGAATGAACGACCGGTCGTTAAATGTGATCGACCGGATAGCCGCTCATTTATGACCGGAAAATTTTTTGTATTATTTCTTAGTAATTTATCGTAATCGAACGAAGGGATCGATCGCCGCTCTATCATCGTGGTTCGTAGACGTATAAGTGCCATAAAAGAGCAAGCGATGATTTCCATCGATGCGGTTATCAATGAGCTCAAAATTTGACCACTGGGCTAACGTTTGACCACTAAGGTGGTCAGCCTAATGAGGAAATAATATTTTAAATGGCTATCAATATCACGAAAATATCTAATGAATTGAATGCTTTGGCAATATACAGTAAGGTTATTTCACTTGCCATCAACCATATTCCGCCATGCTCATAAAAGTTGATTTAAAAAAAACAAAACAAATAAAAACAAAAAAAACCAACATACCGAAATTGACGACGGTTCCATAGAGGCGCGTACCGATATAACCAGTTGTCTTGGATCTCCTGGTTTTGGTTGAGTTAAACGTAGAATAAAATCACCAACCTAAAAAAATTTCTTTTGGGTATAAATCCGGTCGATTACTTAATAAATCGAATATTTAAGGCTTTTTTTTCCATACAGCGATTGAAATATACCAATATTAGCGGATCACCGGTGCTCATAGAATTTTTTCATTGTTTTTTTAATGCAAAAAAAGAGAGAAACAATATGTAATATTTTCGTAAAAATTTTTACAGTTAGATTCAAATATTCGATGAAAGCAATAATGTGAACAAGACAGTTGGTCATCTTTATACCTAAAATCCATCCATCGATCTAAAATCATCTTCGAGCAATTATATAGCATTTCAGTAAGGATAGAAGAGCGAATTATTCTTTATTGTGACCTCTTGTCTTCTGATCGGATCGCTTTATGACTATATTAGTTCTTCCAGTAATGGAAGTTGCTGAATCTGAATCCTCTCTGACATGAAATTTTTTTTTTAAAGTGCAAAGATGTAGTAAGCTTCAAGAGACCCATCGCTGCTACGCTTTGATTGGCTAAAACCTTGGGCAGCTATCAATTTCATCGGGTTGCAAAGTTACGAAGCAAATAATGAGAAAACATAATTTTCAATCTCTTATTGCACTAGAAGCTTCAGAATTTTTAGTTCATCACAGAACTTCACGACCACAGATGGACAAAAGAGCGGAGAGAAGGTGTTTTACTATGGAGGATGTTAAAAATTATCGTTTTACCAAGCCAAATTATGAAGACTCTTTAGTTATCGTTGCCGATCGGCCATTGAGATGCTCAAATCACTAGCGAATTTCACAAGAGGTGGTCGAATTCGTCTATGTCAAGAGTGATACTTTCTTGAAAGACAAATCACTTTCGTTCCCGTCAGCGATGTTTTTTTGTGTTCGCATTCTTAGATAATAATATATTCTAATTGAAATGGCGTAGTGGTAATAACCAATCATCGATAGGTAAGGGTATTTCACTGACCTCTTTTAGAATAGATGGGATATCCTCTCGAGGTAGAAATCCATGATAGAATTCCTCACCTTCGATTTTCTTCAGTGTATCCTCGTCTAACTCCATTTAGAAAATAACTCCAGTGCCTAGAACAAGAATTCTTTACGAGGGGAGGGGGAAGGGGGGGGGGGAGTATGGGAAGAGGAGGGGTGTACTTTTGCCTAAGATGTTTTCGAATAAATAGCATCCATCATCGAAAATCGAATAGCCCACTAGAGTTGATTTCTATTATATTTTGATTGCTCTCAATTTTTATATTTCCTTCGATTATCTCTATTTTGTTATTTATTTCTTAAAATATTTTCATATGCTAATATATAATTAATTTCTATTCATAGCCGTTCTCATCTACTTATCTTTAAACGCATATACAACACCAATGCAAAGATTGCCTTCTCACATCAAGAATTTTTTAGAAATCTGGAAATGCCTATACTGATCCACTCATTAAGCCAATATCCTCCACTGATTCGAGCAGTAATCCCAAAGAGTAGATTATCACCATGATATATAGAATCCGATCCGAATCTTTGTATCGACACATACCACAATATAGAATCCTATTCGCATCCTTGCATTGATTACGATATAGCTACCTACTACAGTATAGAATGCTATCCAAATCCTTGCATCGGTGGCATACTTGAGTACAGAATGCTGTCCGAATCCTTGCACTGATTATATACTACAGTACCGAATCCTTGCATCGGCGATATACTATAGCCACCGCCAGATGACAGCAACATCCATCGAAATGATAAACATACCACCGCAACGTCCACAGTTACGAAATGCCAAAATTACAATCCCACGTAGGATATTACAAGCTTAGTAAGAATTTCGTTGATGATAAAAATGAAATTTCACTTTAGAATATTCTATTTATATATGAAAAAAAAATGAAAATTCTCGAGCTTTCTCATAGTATATTCAATAGAAATTTTCCTAATTGCGCTCACAAACGATATCTTATCTAAAGGTAAATCTGATTGGTCGATTAGATAATTTGCAAGTGGGCACTCTAAAATATTCAACACTTTCTAATATCTCTTTCTTTACTTTGTCGTCCTATGATTTCACTAATTTTTATTTATTTATTTATGCAAGATATGAACATATTATACAAATTAATTTTAATCAAAATTGAAAGGTTATGAAGAAAACATATCATTGTTTTCCGGAAGTGGTAAAGTGTACGGCAGTTCGGTTGGATCTCTCTTCTCGGGGGCGAAATCCTTGCAGCGATATGACTTCCCAAACATCGCAGCCAAATGAGCATCTCAAAGAAAACACCCATTGTGGAGAGGATTTTATGGCAAGAGCTTTCGCAACGGTAGTGGTTCCCCTTTTTTTTTATCGCATAGTTCATTTTTTTAAAAATGTTATGCAGTCTTCCAAATTGTCTTATGTAAAGGTAGAAAATTTAAAGGGAAATTGTTGAGATCGTCTCTTGTAAATAAACTTAAACAAATTTCTATATGAGAAGAAAAATTATGCAAATTACTTTTGGTGAAAAAAAGGTTTCACCTCTTGGAAAAAAAATTTCGTTTTTTCTCATATATGTGTTAATATTTTTATTTATTTCATAAGGCCTCGATCCGGAACGTGTATTGCACCAAATAAGGCATTTTCTTGTAAAATTTTGCTTAGTTGTAGTAACTAGTAAATCGTTCGAGTTGTATTACGTTGTGGAATTTTGCGTTATAAAATTATGTAGTTGATTTTCCGGAAGTAAGCTAAGTGAAGTTCTACGAGGTAATTCTCCAAGTAGATGAATGCTTGCTTATTTATACCGATTCGCAACATAGCTGTCATAGTGACGTCACCTTTTTCGATGGTGTTTTGCTTCCTTCTCGCAAGATTACTGAAGTATATCAAGAAGCAGCAAAGGGTGTACCTTATGGGGTTGTTGGTCATTAGAGGATTCATAGTCACCCTCAAACATTATTTCTTTGACATAGCATTGCAACTACTTACCAATCTTTATATGGCCAAATTCATCTATGCAGCCGTTTACGACTGTACCGTATACAATTCTTAGTACAAAAGATGTGTTTAGCGTTGCAGTTTCATAGTAGATCATACAGTAGACGACCTATCAACGCATCCTCATGAATGGTACTACCCAAAAAGAAACCTATAATAGTTATTCATCTCATGAAGATGTGCTCGGACAAGGTAGATCATGTTGATAATCTTCTATATACTTTATAAAATTTATGAAAAGAATTTTAATTTTAGGATGAAGGTAAAGAACACATTCAACTAGTGAGCTCATCGAAAAATGATGAAAAAGAGGTAAGAATTCATTTTTGATCTATCATATTTTGATATTACTTTGTTAACGAAATAAATACTATATTATTTCATTGCTTGCAGTACTATTTTGATGTATTTAATGCCTAATAATACGATGAGTGATACAATTTTGCCAAAACACCTCTTTTTATTATGGCAATTGAAATGTCAAGTATGCCCAAAGTCAATTAAGTCGCCTAATAATTTCAGGCATATCCAAAGCCGATTGTTGAACCACTTGATTCGATGCCATTCAGCAATAGGAAAGGAACAGGTGTTCTCGAAAAGGTTCGCTTATAAATTCCATTTTTTAACTTCATTATTATAAGATTTCCCCTCTCTATAGTCGTCCATTTCACTACCTATGCAAATATTTTCTAAATAAATAGCAAATATTGTTGTGAATGAGGGGGAATTTCGTTGGTGAATTTTTCTACGCGTACTATTTTCGTATTTCACTTATTCGGCTTTTCTGGACACTTTTTATTTCCATATTTCGTCGATTTGTCGACGTTTGGGATCTAAGAGCGAATGAATATCAGTAGAGAGACATTCTGAGAATAAAAAGAAAATTAAAAATCATGAAAAAAGAAATAGAAATATAAAATAAGAGAACGGCAAACTTAAACTCTAAAAAGATAAGTGAAAAAATATATATATATATAAGAAAGGCGAGAAGATGAATGAAGAGGAACGTCGAAGAATAAAACCAATGAAGAAATCAGTGCTAAGTGCAATATGCGATTGTTTGAGAATAACATACTACTGCTCTACTTGTAATTATTTTCTTTTGATTTGTGTATACATTCTATCTCCTTCTAGAAATCGGGTGGGAACTTTCGGCTGAATGCATTGATCCACAACTGAGCAAAACTTTGATTTCAAAGAATACGACAATGAAATCTTACTGCCAGAATAATATGGTTGCAGAATCTTTAAATAACTAGCAATCTTGTTGCGAAACGTTAATCCATTTTTCACTACTTTTTTTTCGACTTTTTAGGTGTTTAGTTTGTTAAGTTAGCTATTATTCATGGATTTATGCAACCTCTGTGATTGAATTAATGGAATTATGAACTACATAGACGCAAACTTGTTAAGAAAAGCATCCTTAATTGTTTCATCTTACGGTATCCTTACAGTATAATTGTACAGTAAAATTCAAGTTAACTAATAAAGTATAAGTTACGTTGAAAATGATGGAACAACAAAGAAATACATTTTTCCATAACCGAAGAAAATACATCCTATCCATTCAGATAGGGGTGAATATATATATTTATTTATTTATTTATTCATTTATTTATTTATTCATTCATTTATTTATACCTGTCTCATCTCCCTCATGAGGCTGCTGATCATTGCAATAGCTTTAAGAACACTTAGAACTAATGGCGGTCAGGTACCATTCCCGCCAAACGGTTAATGTTCTCTCATCAACAGAAGCTGGTATTCCATACTCTCTATAGCTGTCAATAATGTTGAATATTTCAGGGCAAAATTGTCAGCGACGAGTCACTTAATCCATACAAAAACAAGGTGAATTTTAGAAGACATTTATTTTCGCTCATAGTTTCTTAGTGAATAAATTTCGGATAAATAGAGCTGTTAATCAAAAAAAACCTCTTTCAATCTAAAGAATTGAAATGTATGGAGAATGGAATATTCAGTAATTGGTAAGACATCGTTTCCAGGTAGAGTAGAATTATTTTTTGGAGTAAGTACAATTTATTTTTCGCATGCGAACTTTCTTTGGCAGCTACTAACAAATTGGAAGTTCGACTATGCCTGAAAGCGGTTTTTATTTATGTTATCTCAATCGCTAGCGAATATCTTTCAGCGGGAAGATAAACAGAACGCTAAAACTTCATCACCAAATCCATACAAGCATAAATCGAAGGTGAGTTATCTATGTGTTTGGCACACTCCAATAATTTCCACAATTTCCTTTCGCTTTATGGAAGTGATTACTGTCAAGTTATCGTGGTTAGCGATATTATAGGCATCGAAACGTTGATCTAAATGCTTATTTAGTTTGAATGCTTGCGAAGAATATTTCAAGGAATGATTATGGTTCTGAGCCAAATATATTTAACTTTCCAATCTAAGATGCAACCACTTCGACCACGCTCATCGTCCATTCCCATTGGACTTCATCAACTACGCGTTAAAGGCCTATCTTTGCTTTAAAAATTTGAAGTGATTACATACATTGGTTATCACTTTATAATTTTTCGATTTTTTTTTATCTTTTTGTAGGAGGAGGAGGGGGAGGGGAGGGGGAGAGGGAGATTTTGTGCCCATTCTCCTTGTGGCAAAAAAAAATGAAAGGAATTACTTTTAGTGGGTATATGCTCCGACGAACGCATCAGTGCCGGATATAAACAACTACAACATGCAGGTATTATAAAAATTCAAATTTTTATAAGAGCTCAGTTTTATTAGTAATATATGAAAATAGAAAATGCATAAATTTCATAAATTCTCGAATATTTTTTCATATTTTTATGATTTGAGAAGCCAAAAACGGCACTTTTTATCTACACTGAGCATCTATTCCTGTGATTATATTAATAGCTATCAGTTGTTATTTGAGGTTATAATGTCTAAACGAGTTTAATAGGTAATACCTTCGGCACTTATAAAAGCAAATTTCCCTTCATTTAACTTATATATTCAATCGTTTCTCTTGAAAGATTTTTCGACGTTTGTAGCTGAATTTCTTGAGACTTGAAGCGACTATTGTTCAAATCATTGCTCCTTCCACTATGATTTTTATGAGTTCTATCTATTGCACTGACGTCATCTCAAGCAAACGTTGTCTGCGGAAGTACTTTCTTCTGCTCCTTCCGGTCCCAAAAGCTCTTAACTTCAGCAATCTTTCAGCATAAATTTATGCATAAATCAAAATTTAGCAGGTAGTGGTAGACTTAATAATGAGACCAAATCTATAGGGACCGCTCGATAATTTTGGCAACGCGATCAACGATTGGACCAGTGATCAACATGCGATGGAGATGCGAGCAAACCAACTAAGAGAGTGGCAACTCCAGCAACAACAACAACAACAGCTCCAGCAGCAAGAACAACAGCTCCAGCAACAACAACAGCTCCAACAACAACAACAGCTCCAACAACAACAACAGCTCCAGCAGCAACAACAACAACAACAAATGATGCAACTTGAAGCACAGCAACAAGCGTTTTTGCATCTCAGCCCACAAGAGCAGATGCAGTTACAGAATGCGCTTATGCAGCAACAAATGCATCATCAATCACAACTTCCAGTCGGCTTCAATCCTAATATGCAAAATTTTCCTCCACAAAACATCGACTTCAACAACAACAATAATAATAATAATTCTCGCTTTAATAATAATTATCCAAATTTTGCCAACAATGGACCGAATCGTCCTCTCAATCATCCAGGTTTCATTGGTAATGCTCCTAATTTCTTCAATAATCGTCCAAATCTCGGAGTTAACTTCATACCGAATGGCCCATACATCCGCAACGACGGCCCTAATTTCAGTAACAATCAGGATTTCATCGGACCGAACCGGGTATGCATCGATTTTACATATTTTGGGATTATGTTATTCCGGAAAGTTCAGTAGAGAGATTTCTTAACATTTGAAGCAAAAATACATACATATGAAACAACGAAATTCGAGATTCCAATCCTCAGTCATGTGGACTTTCAAGTGGAACTGTACGCAAAATCTTTATGAAAGAAGCCGGTTTAAAAATGAGAACAACTTTTGTTATATATATATATATATATATATATATATGCAATAGTAGAAAGATGAATATAATTTCAGATGCGTATGCCACATCCAGGACAATTTCCATCAAATATGCAAATGCAAATGCGCTTCCCACCAAATATGCTCAACAACTTCAATGGACCACCTGTATGTAGTCTAGCTTTTGTGAAATAAATTAGGAAATTACCAAAGTGTTTACTATCCATATCCTAAATATCTGTCCAGTTAGAAATCTGTCGTCTATACGGTAATTACGGTAGAGATACACTTTTTCATCTATTGCAAACGACTAATGGAAACGATATTCCAGAATTATTCTCCGATATCTGTATTTTAAAAAAAGCCAATTCCAAAGGTGCATCAATGAAATCGGTAAGCAAAGGTATGGTATAGGTAAGTAAAGGTGGGGTTTCCCAAATATTTTCATTTCGGCACTTTGAGGAGAGGAAAGATTTGGGAGAAAAATTTTCAACAAATCGATGATAACATTGAGTTAAAGTTTCTTTTTTTTTTCGAATAAGTTTTGCCTGTATATACCTTTGTGGTGCGATAAATAGTAATGGCAGTAATTTTATAAGCAGATTATTGGCTTTTCATAAGCAAACGATTAACTCATTAGGAAACATAGGTATTTACATAGTAAAACAAAGCAGCGAATTTACCTCTGTTCCAACCAATTTACCCGTATTTCAACTAATTTACCTTTATTCATCACATTTAAAGCAGCCTTATTGTTTCTTTTTTTTCCCGTTTGCTTAAATGTGACATTTCAAATTCTTGAGGTATCCAATTTTGTTGTAAATGGTACTCTATGAGGAAAAGATAGGAAAATATGAATATTTGTTTTATAGATGTTGATGATGCAGAATCGGAATCCAAATCGATTAGACATTATCAATGATCCAATGCGTAATATGAACGTAAACGTTTTGAAATATAATTACTAGTCTTTTTTTTTTCTATCGTATTGACTTTAGAATCTCTTAAATGATGAAAATGTTCATTGGAATAGAAAAGAGATTAAAATAAAATTACAATGCGGCTAGAATCATAGAATAGGAAGTTAAATGACGCAACGGATTCTGTCATAAATGCAACGACGCTCCTCTTTCCTCATCCCTTCGTCTTGCTTAGCTGTCCTCCTTCCCCTACTCTCCCTCTCCCCTCCCCCATCGCCCTGAATTTTTGAGCAACTTATAACTTGCTGTTTTGTTCATAATTTGAGCCTTACCGGCTGTCACCTTCAACTTTGTGATTTAGGTGCTAACGTAAGTACGATCAAATCTGATCCCGTTGTTGTTTTTCATCGCTCGTTAGCTCAACTGAGAAGCGACACAAAAAAGCATTTTGTGTTTTTTTTTTGGTGGTTGATTTTTGCAATTTTCAAAATTTACAGCTCCCATTTTATGTTCAAAGATTCTCGAGCACTTTCCTAAGTTTTAAACATTGTTCAATTATGATCATCTTCTTGAAATATCCTGAAAAGTTTCTTTATCATTCCAACTAAAAGTATAGGACTTCCGTTTGCATTACCTATTGCCACTTGCTAAATATGTAGGTAATATTGTATTTACAGCGTGAATTCGAGAACGGAGTACCTGTTCGCTTCTAAGAACAGCCTACCTGAACGCTGATGTGATCAGTCTACCTGAACGCTGATGAAGTATTGTTGTAATTGCATAATAAAGCATTGTAATTTAAAAGACTATTCATAATTGATACCTTATTGTTGAGAGAACAACTATTGATAGAGGTGTATATTGAGAATGAATTATTTATTGCATTATAATCTTGAAACTTAAGACAGTGACAGTTTATGCAAATTATTTATGTATATAGTGATTTAAAATATGGTATATTAAATCTATAAACATATATTAAAAATTCAATCAATGAATATAGCGGAAATAAGTTGGTAAAGTTTGGAAAGAAAGCAACACCTATGATATGGAGTTATTCTTTTTATCATTCTTGTTGCATTTCCTCATAAATGGGCCAAAGTGAATAGAACAATTGCCGAATCTTTTGAAAGTTAAAGAACTCTGCTATACTGCATTGCCCTCAACCACCTAATTCATTGCTAAGAAAATAGTAAACTAGATGATGGGGAAATAGTTTAGGTTAATGTATGGCTGAGTTACAAATGTTCATGGGAAGTTTATACAGTGTGCAATTTAACGTGTCCTCCAACCATTGATACCACTACGCAAAATGCACTAGAACAATAGATTGTTGGTGGCATGAGATGGGTATAGGTGGGGGGTATTTGACTATGTTAGGTTTGAATATGGTCTGGGAGTGCACTATTCAGAATTGGCCACATTTGCAATAAACATCAAATGCGCTCCGGAGTCGTTATTGTTGGTACTTCGGATTTTACTAAACGATGACTTAATAGACGATTTTTTCAAGTCATTTATAAGCATTAATCATATTAATAATTAATTGTAAGAGAGAAACTATGCTCACACTCTCCACTTGTAAAATAAAGATACAATTGAAAGAAAAAATTGATTGCATTTCTTATGTTAGAAGTGACCAGTTTATGAGACTGAATTGTAAACAGCGTTCAATTGTTTCTACAAAATTGATCTATCTTTGACAGCTGAAGTGATTGCGATAAAATAAATAAAACATTGCAAAGATTGATAGGAATATTCAAGAATATTGTGGTCAATCTTTACAGATTCTCTCAACAATATTTCTTCGCTTAATGAGTAATGTTGAATGGCTTATCGAATTTTGCTTCTCTATTGATTTTTCGCGTATACTTTTTTTTAAAAGATTTTTTCATTTATAGTTTGTTTATGATGAAAATTTGCATATATTTCTATAAATTCACAAGTACCATTTATGTTTCATAAAAGAGTATCAGATTTGATATTGCAAACTTTTTATGAATGAAATACTGAGAGCACAAATTGAGGTGAATATAGGGATATTGCCAATGAAATAAAATCGCATCATCCATAAGTCAACAAATCTCAGATTTCCGTTCGAGCAATTCATGGCGAAAGAAATTTAGGGCTGTTTAGAAAATTATCCGTCATCAAATGAAACAATTTACCACGTCATTCGCCATCGCTAACTACTCGCACGGTCCATTTCAGCCCTAGTCTGCAGGCCCCGGACTTAGTCGATTTCGGAGTCTGCAGGTATCGGACTTAGTCGATTTCGGAGTCTGCAGGTATCGGACTTAGTCGATTTCGGAGTCTGCAGATACCGGACTTAGTCGATTTCGGAGTCTGCAGGTGTCGGACTTAGTCGATTTCGGAATCTACAGGTACGAATTTGAAAGCAATAATGTAGAGAGCGAGACGAAAATATTTCGACCTATTGTTTGTACTGCAAGAGATTTTAATTTCACTCTCTACAGCTTTCACTAACAAGCTATTCCACGATCAACAAATGCGCACTGTCATCGATCACCGTTTCTTTGAAGCTGTCCAATGATCACCGATGTCGATCGAATACCAATTAATGTTTGTTGATTGCAATAGTCGTCAATCCCGCACCATACTCTACACAATGAATTTGCCATCTGAACTGTATACGCTTGTGTGTATGGCTATTGGTGCATTTATCGTTGTTCTCATCTTTTTATAGATAAAAGGCTCGGAATAGATAATTCAGCTTTTTCTTCCATGAAAATGCTATAGGTTTTAGTGCTATTGCTCGATATTTTCATCGATGAGACCCGATCCACGTTCTTGTGGATGGAGGAATCCGACCATCTCGTAGATCTTTTTATTTTATATTTTTTATATTCCATAACTTCTTTCTTATGTAAAACTATCGGAGATGATAATGTGAGTATTTCAGTAGTTCTTTAACGAAATGTTAGGGGTGTTTTCACCGATGAGAAGGTTAGCATAGTAAGCACAGTCTTTCATATATGAAATATTCAAAAATTGAAATATAGTGGTTTCCATGAAAATGCAAGGTGACCCCATATCAACCTCTGAATTTTGCGTCGAAATCCCTTTCTTTTGCATATCGAATTTAGATATAGTTTTTAATGCGTTCAATTTTTCGTTTTCAAACCTTAATGACATCTAAGAGTAACTGTTGAAGCATTCACCGTATGCTAAGATTAATTCGCTTATTATAGATTCCTCTATAGTCATGAATTGCAACGAAAATATAACAGATTGTTGTAACGATTGCATTGAAAATTTATAACGATGATCGAGGAAATAGTGAAATAGTCTGCTGAAATAATCGCCAAATACGGCAACATTTATCTATTTCTTTCGTTTCGAATTCAATAGAGTTTATTTCGATCGTTCAATCGATAATCGTCATATTTAACTCCTTTTTTTGCATATTCCCGTATATAATTGTCGAAAATTATTGTATTTAATGGCAAATAAATATTCATTGATAGAGATTTGCAAAATTTTTCGTTAATACTTCTTTCGAGATATAAATATTGCTGCACTAATCAACTAAATTTGAGCATTTTTTAGTTATCCAAATTATTATTATTATTATTATTGCAATGAATATTTATTCTTGATAATTTTTTTTATATGGAATTTTTATCTAAAGAATTTTATATATATTTTATATATGGAAAGTTTTATGCTTTATATATAGAATGTATGTTGATAAAGTGGAGATGAAATGAAGGAAAAAGAAAAAACTTAGAAGTTTTTTTCTCGAAATTCCTTCACTATAAGTCATAATAATGAGATTCATGTCTTATTGCTTCCTTCGGTTAATTTCACCTGTTACGAGGTGAAGAAAATATGCTAAAGAAGTTAGTAATATATGAGTTTTTCTTTTCGCTTACCTGAAAATCCACCTTCATAGATTATGAATAAAAAGAAAAAAATTAAGTGTACAGAATAGTGCCTTTATTTTGAAAGTGATTCAACTGCCTATACAAATCTTCCAAAAGAAACCGTTTTTTTTTTGTGACCCACCAGGCGTTGAAATGTATGTAAAATATATATATTGAAAAAAAAGGACTTAAAAATTGGCAACTATAGTTTAAACTAAAAAGTGATCAGCATATCGAATTTAGAATTAATTTTTTAAATTGTGTCTAAAAATTTGCATACATTCTATACGAACAACGTCAAAAAAAAAACGAACCTTTTGCTGACGATTTGCAGAAGTGGTCAATTCTCATAGAATGGTTATTGGCATTATTACGATATTTCTTTTTTCTTTTATTTACTAATATTTTATGAAAATTTTTAGTCTCATGAGTTGAATTAATATAAAAAAAAACATGTCGTGCCAACGCGCCGATGCGTTTTTCCTATTTTCTCCTATAAATATAAATTAACGTTTATCTCATCAACTCAATGCAAATGTACATAATATTATATTACGTGTTTTCTTAGGTCAACGGGTTTTTTTCTTTATCTCTTATTATCTCTTTTTCCTTAACTATATCTGACGAGCGTTTTTCTATTTGATTTGTCATATTCAATTTTTATATCTAACTTGTTAATCAATTGAATTTTACTTTTTCTTTCTTTCTTTTTTTCTAACTTTATTGTTTTTTCGATCTGTTTTTGATTTTATTATCGCTTTCTGAGGTGTAAAATACAGCAAATTAGTATAGTTAAGGCAATATAACATCTATTTCATTTGAATATTTTTGCTGTTATTTTTTAAGTTGTGAATACTTACATCATAGAAATACTGTTGTCCTAGAAACTTGTGCCAAGGAACATTGTTGTTGTCGACGACTACAGCAACATAGCTCACACGACGAGACGTTTGCGCCTTGGGACATTTGCGCCGTGCGCCGTTGGTGCACCA
Source organism: Baylisascaris schroederi (assembly GCA_006503575.1). Classification (NCBI taxonomy): domain Eukaryota; kingdom Metazoa; phylum Nematoda; class Chromadorea; order Rhabditida; family Ascarididae; genus Baylisascaris; species Baylisascaris schroederi. Next base: position 122,529 of record QEWY01001940.1, read on the forward strand.
GTGGTTGTTTTTATAAACTATTTCATGCGTACAAACATATTCGATACGTTAGGAACATATATATTCATGTAACGGAAATATTTTCTTTTAATTCTAGAAGGCAAAAAGAAAAAGAAATGGGATTTTTCAATAAAGCAACATCGACGTCACAATTTTTCGTATGGTATCTTGGCTCAAAGGAGGCAAATGGTATACGAGGACATTCAGCCGCATTACCTGCAATACGATATTTACTAAACGATAGCTTTATGAGGACACCAAATAAAGCAACTCTTCAAGTATGTGATCGAAATTTTTTGCGATTTACTCATCATTCATTAGGAGTTTTTTTAAAGAACTATATTTTTAATTCTCTAAAAAAAAAAAAAAAAAATTCTCGCCTATTTTTTTCGATAATTCGGAAATGAGAGGACAAATAACAGAGATAGAAGGGATTCTTCTCATTCCCAATATTTGACTGAGAGGTTATACATTAACTGCACAAACTTATGAAGATGTTATTGGCCATTGTGGCGTCGATGAATTTTTACGTGAATAATATGAAGCGAGAAAATAATTTAAGTGTTTTCTATATTTTCACAATCCTTTTCCTATTCTCTTCTTTCGTTCTGCTTCCTCTCCCCTCCTTTACTCTCGTCGCTGTTCCTCTCCTCCCCCCGTATTTATGTGAAAAACAGCAGTTTAGCCGTCTTCTTAGTATCATTCATCTATAGAATTTATTGTTGTTGTTGTTGAAATTATACATCAAATAAAACGATAATGCATATAAAAATTTCTGAGATAATCCTTAAAATGAGGAAAAGATAAAAAATAAGGGAATATAATAAACACAGAGTGAAATTCATCAGACAAACAAATAAAGGCAAATTTCTTGCTGAATATATATTAACACATGAATAAATGACCAATTGTTCAATTAGTAATGAGTAGTGAAATTTGGGGGGAGTAGGAAAGGGAAGGAGAGGAAGAGGAAGAAGAAGAGGAGGTACAAGAATGCAATATATGATGGAATTGATAATTCAAATTAGATTTTCGATATATTCAATGACTAATTTGAATGAATTTATTATTTTTCTGCTTTTAGCAATTCTATATTCTAAAGGATGGTGAAAAATAGATGAAAAATTTTCAATCAAACAATAAAAATTCATTGAAAATTTATATTTTTTTTTATTGTTTCCTATCGAATTTTTAACACTTCAGATGTTTGTTTCATTTTACAGGTATTCGGTTTTTCAATTACGTTTTTTTTCTTTTCATATGATAAAAATGTTCTTGAATGCAAAGAAAAAAAAAATGTAATATTATAGGTGAGTGATAATGGACTCAAACTAACACAAACGCTACCAATAATGTGTAAAAATGGACGAATAAAATCTCGACGAGTGAAATTTCAAATCGCAGCAAGCAGTATCACATATTCTATGATTAGTGAAGCACCATTCGATGACGTCATCGCTGTTATAATTGTTGCCAATAATCCAGAAATGAGTAGCCCTATACATGTACATTGCTATCGATGTGATAACAACGAAACGGCTCGTCTTTTATATGATAACATACAGGTTTGTTGAGAGCTGATAAAGGTCTTATCAGTGATTTCCGATTATAATATTTCCAAAATTTTCTCATTTATTCCTATTTTATTTCAATTACTTTTTTTTTAAATTTTAATTTTATCATATGCTAATTTTAGACATTGATTGAAAGACCAGAGATGCAACGTTCGATTGTTACCCTTGAAGAACGACTTTTTCTAAGTGGGATTCTACCTGTTCGAATGTTTCATTCAAGTGACGACGATATAAGGAATCTTCAAAGAAGAAGAACATTTCAAGAACTCAAACGGAAATCCTCAATTCTACTAGAAACGGTAGTCACCTTTCTTTGTTTGATTTTTAAGATATATGAAATTGTTTTCATATATTTTATTTCATACATTTATAATATATATTTTGTTGCCGATGATAAATAGGTGAATAGTAACAAAGTTCTATACTTTTGCCTCATAACACTCAATGGGTGAAGAGTTTAGATCTTACTCGACAAGTTTATAGTTATAAATATTGTAAATAACTTGAGTTATATGGCATATGGCAGAGAGATAAAGTAATTCAGTAATTGGATTTTATTAACTATTAAAGTAATTATTAAAAAAAATTAACTATTGGCATGAGAGAATCTCTTTGCTGAGAGTACGAATCAATGAAAGTTTAAGATCCAATGCGCTAGTAGACAAAAGCATTCGGTGGATTTGCTCTTTATTCCTCTTCTAAACCTTCCTTCTACGATTGACTATATCTTTCGAGGATCATAACAAAGGTGGACGATCGGTGAGCACTTCGGATCAGCATAGGTGTATCTCGTCTTCGGATCATAAACAAGCAGCGATAGGGAGATTACCAAGATGGAACATCCAACCGGAACCTAACGAATGCATCGATAGCGCTCTTCTACATGAACGTAAATCGCTATCGGTCGATAATCTCGCATTATCTTCGAGAATATGCAGGTTTCAATGAAACGTCGTTTCGTTTGCGCTCACTAGGAGCGGAGCTGTATGTGGAGCCGTTCTATGACGTCAAGTTGGAGCACCGAACTGAGAGTACTGTATGAATCTGTTTATTTCATCGTCATCCTGTAAAATCCAACCAGTACGGATGCTGAATCCCTCCCATATGTCGGTTACTCCAGGTGTTCAGGTGAGTGGTAAATAATGAAAAAATGAATGTTACTTCGACGGGTTTATGTATAGCTAAATCTAAGTCTAAAATGTAGTTCAACAATCAAAATGAATGATATTCCAATTTCAGGAAATACGATGAACGAACACCGATAACATTTGAGAGCAGTTGGAATGTGAACGATATACTCAATGGTGTACGTGAAAGGAGTTCGAATTTCGGTGCATTTTGGAAGCGTTCGCTAAATGTTCTCAATAATCTATGACTGGATTTATGCATACTTACATATTTGCATATTTCATTCAATTGTTTATCATTTATCTATAAAAAATCTTTTCATTAACTGTTATTTTCTTCATCTTTTATGTAAAATATGGCAAAATAAAATTTCTCGCCTTTTCATTCGATATTTAAAAGCTGCATTTCAGTAATCCATTTTTTTCCTTTAACAAACATTGAAATCTTCACTCGCAGAGGTTATTTAGAGCATTAGAATTTTAGCTTCTAACCCAAGTTTTCAATGCATATGCTCACATATTCCAGTGCATTGAGGTGAGTTGCTTCTGGAATATCCTATATAAAACCCTGGAATACCATATATAAGATCCATGAAATCTGCGATAGATTTTCACATTCCTTGTGGAATGTTCCAAATTTTCCATGTTTTTTAAAATATAAACCTCACCTCCATTTTGATCCGATGCGGCTATTATTTAACCTACTGGCATACCCGTGCGGGAATACGATCAAGTCTGTGATGCAAGTACATGTTAAACATCTGGTAATATAATGTCATAAATATATACCACTATACGATTTTTTAATCAATGATTTTTATCTAATACATCTCTTCTAGATAACTTACTTGCCCATAAATATGCATTTCCCTTTTTTGAGAAGTTACAAATGCTATAAAGCTTAGATGCTATAGCTAGCAAATACGGTAAATAATTTCCTTTTCGATTTTTTTGAGCAATCTAATACTTGAGAAACTGAAAATGTTGATTAAAATGTAGTATCGGTACTCATTTGCGTTGTAAAAAACAAGCGATTTAAATGCCTGATACTGTGGGCTCTTGAAACGAATTGATCGTAATCGTCTTAGGTCTTCATTCATTGAAACCACCCATCGTTGTCATTTACGAGTGTGGCCTTTACGTATTTGGGATGATTCTTGACTTTGGGGTTTTCTTGAATTTATTTCTACTTTTAGATGGGTTGTTATTGCTTTATTTTATCGTAGGGTTGATTCGAGGTTTAGTTAAGGTTGTGCATCATTCACGAATATTAGGAGGGGTTGGTCAAATCGCTGTATTTTCCATAATTGTGTTACGTGTTTTTGTTCGTTGCTGCTATTCCTACTTTTATATTCGCTACTAGTTATAAACGTTGGCTTATATCTGTTTATCGGGGTAAAGGAATACAATTGTAAGGATTCCAGATGAAGGTGTAGTCAAAACTCCTGCAGGAGTTAAAATAGCCTTGAATATCATTGTGATGATTTGTTTCCTGGATTTTCGAGAAAATTTTTGGGGTTTTATATTTTTTTCAAATTCACTCGTTTAGCAGTAGATTCACTTCCGATACGCTTGCTCGTCTTTATTCACTCTTCGAAAAATTTGACGCGAAGTTAACAACGTTAGGCATCGTGACCATGATCCTCTATCCTACTTTTCATTGTTGGAATCATCTATATCCCTCTCCTCCCCTCCCCTCTCCCCCTTTCCCCGCCTATCCTGGGCCTCACCTCAATCACCTCGTTTCCCTGTAGATTGGCATATTTGGAGTTCATTTTTTCATAAAATGTGGTCTAGTTTAACAGACAGTCATTTCACGTCATAAATTTCACCAACGTTTACTACGAATGATTTCTTTTTTATCTGAATATCTACCGCCTTCACAGTGTGGAGCAGAAAAGGAGGCCAGATGAGGAGTGCAGCGGTAATAGGCTCCGGCTTTGCCTCGTCAATCTTCTTGCCGTATGTGGCTGAAAATGGTTTGGAACCCTGGGGGGGGGAGTGGATGAGGGTAAAAGGATCGTAGTGCCATCTGGCACGATGAAGGCAAGATGCGTGCACGACTAGTCTCCTAACCATGGTGGCACGTGCCTCTCTTCACTACGCGTGCCGTAATCCTTTGTATAAAGTTGTGGGGTAGACGGCTGGATTACTTAAAATATGGAGGTGTTTTTTAAATCCGATCCGTTATTGGTCGGTTATTCGTGCAGATGTTTGACCTGGTGTGCGGAGTCACAAACGCGCATAACGTCTAGTTCCTCGAATAAATCTCTGCATTTCATTTTTGGTTGTTGTAGTAGATGAATGGGCTGGATTGTTGCCATATGCAGAGCTACATTTTTTAGCATTTGTTCGCATTTAAGCACATATTCGCACCTGTTGAAGTTTCATTTGAATGGTGCATTAGTATAGCCTAATGTTGAGGTATGCTTGGCGCATGTTTTCCATAGTTTTTAGAAGATCAGATCGGCTCTATGCATAGGTCGGATTCATCGTAGATGTGAAGTAATTTAATTTGGTACCTAGGACCACCCTCCATATTGCCGATGTTACAAGTTGTATATAAATCTTGTAACTGTGGTTGATGGAGGAATATTAAAATTGGCATCCTGGCACAACTCGTTTTGATGTTTTTTTTTTTTGGAAATCATTGCGAGACTACGGGATTCGCGTACAGTGAATTGCGAATTTTTTAAAGCGCACGTAAAAGCTGTTTCAGAAGGCTCGGCGCAGCTGCTTATGTAAAGCTCATATCATCATAAGGTAGGGAAACAGGTGAGCCGATGAAAACACAGGTCGGTGTTGAATACGGCGATTCGCAAATGAAGGGAAGTTTGCTATGGCGTGTGAATCCACAATCGAAGAGAGGGGATTAAAGGTAAAGTGGGCAATTGGGTAGGAACTGTTGTATGTGGAAAATTGGAGCGATGGTGAAATGGAAAATTGGAGCGATGATAAAATGAAAAATAGGACGGATCAACCACTTCATCGATTTCTTTTGGTCGAAGATTTCTTCGATCTCATCTGACCATAGGAGATATCAAACGTACAGATGTAAGCATGAGCGGCACATGCGAATCCAGCGTTCACTCGGAAACCTAGCAGCATGACAGGTTTGCATGATATTGGGAAGTAACACACCTAAAAGCATTTCAGGGAAACAGTTGGAAGATGGGCGGACGCTGTCTGACTATAACATTCAGAAGGAATCCACGCTCCATCTGGTGCTGCGATTGAGGGGTGGAATCATCGAGCCCTCTTTAAGACAGCTGGCTCAGAAATATAATTGTGACAAGCAGATATGCCGTAAGGTAAGTCAGCTCGTTTCTTGTTATGATTTTTCAAGTGGTAGTGATTCAGTAAACTTGTCGTTGTGAACGAGGAAAGCGATTGACGATTGCGAATGCTCTTACTTTTATGTTATAAAATTTGATTGTCACTTGTTCCCTTAGTTTTTATTGTATATTGGAAGTAGGTTAGCAGTTGCTGCACTGTTTTGTTCTCTAAATCAAGGATGTTTTGTTGCGAAAAATCAAAGAAAAATCAATTTTAGTAGTGTCCTTGCTTAGACCTGATGAAGATTTCAGTCAAATAAATACAGTTAATGTGTAGTTTTTATATTTGAGTCGCATAAATTGTATTAGATTGCCTATGCAGATATATTTGCTTGGTGAATTATGGAAAGGATGTGAATTGCAGTGCTATGCAAGACTACCTCCACGTGCAACCAACTGTCGTAAGAAGAAATGTGGCCATTCGAATGACCTTCGCGTTAAGAAGAAGCTGAAGTGAAATGCAGGAAACATCCTGTTTATCATCATGCTTGTGTGTGTGTGTGTGAAGTGATAAACTGTTGTCGTGTTTGTTGGTTATCGCATTCGTCGTAGATGAAATATATCCTCCGGAATAATTCCTTGTGAGTAGTCAGCTAAGGAAACAGGTGGTTTTAGTTATGAAATCTCTCGATTGCTGGTAAATTGAAGTAAAAGGAGTTGCAATATTGCGTTTGTCACATCTATGAAGGCGATCAAATACAACATTCATTGGTGATTGGATTGTGAGTATTGCGGTGTTCGAAGTCAAACGTCCTAGCATACAGCTCAGAACAAAGGAAATCTATCAGTGGCGTAGAAATTTTTGGAGTGGTTCGCTAAGACTATGAAAGTGCGGATTTATCAAGTTTTTATAAGATGATACAACTTCTCGAGATAGGTGTGTTTTCGATGGTAATTACCTTCATTGTGGATCTGAAACTATTCAATGAGTGACGTCATCTGTTGTAAGCTGTGTGGTGATATCTTGTATGCGTGGGATGCATACATTTTGTTGACACCTGGTTGCTAGTTTTTCGCCAAAAAAATATGAGATAGAGAGAGCTTTTGATAGCATTAAATTACCTGGAAGGTATTTTTTTTACCTTGACCATTTACTAATGCTTCGTATGTGTCACGTGTCGATAGTTCTTTCATATTCCTTGTTTTGGCGTCCTTTTTTAGAAGACGTCAGCGTCGAATGTCGAAGATTTTCATTTACTTTAGCTAATTAACCTGTATATAAGTGCCAAGGTGATTAGAAAATTTTGTGGATGTGAGGTTTAATATTTCCACTTTATCTAAAACATGTAAGGAATGTCGAAGATTTATCTAAAAGGTGTAGGGATTTAATGTTGCAATAAATTATACACAATAATTGAAAGGTGAATGTTTTAAAATGTAAAGATTTACGGTGCATTCGAAGCGTTTTTTGATTAATGGAAATCATCTCTAGCGTCATTAATGCGTAGGCTTGAACTTCTTAATATCGGAAATAATCGCTGTTTATTGACTTTTCAACTTCTGCGGGGTGGGTTCAATTATGAATTCGTAAAAATTTAAAGTCAAACCTTAGAAATTTAAGTCAATTCAAGTAGTTAGTTTTTTTTAAAGTCAGAAACCTTAGAAAAACGGTCTTTCTAAGGGAAGGAGGAGTGATACGGCAAAAATAGTGGAAATATTTAAAATGGAAAGGAGATATCGTTGAAGGTTCTCAACACAATTTGATGAAATGTTCGTTTTNTACAATGGTAAACTAAATTTTCCTAATTTTTTACTCATTTTTTTCCACTTTTTTTGATTCATTTTTCATTTATTTTTATTAAAAATTATTTCTGAATTTAATTAAAGATTTTTATCTTATAAAAATATCACGTTTGTTAGTTGTAATTCGATAACAAATCAATTTTTTTAATCATTTAGCAATAGATATTGATAGTTTCAAGTTAGTTCAAGTATGTGTATATCTACATATATAGATGACGCTACCTATTGGGAAGATAGATAGACTATGGCGACGAATATTATAACTAGATGATGCAATCATTGACAAAAAATAGCGATAATGAGGTAATAAGTATTTAAATAAATTTAAAAAAATGACTTATTATACAACCTCACATATATAACTCTAAGAGGTGATAAGATGACCGGAAATATATAAGTCCTACATTCAGAATTGTAGAATAAACATTCTCAATTATTACCCGGATATTCAATAAATAATTTCAATAAATACCTCCACATTCGTTGTTTCGCACTAAAAAACGTGATTTTAATCACGAAGTTATAAGGCCGCCTAAAGCTATTTATTATATCGATAATCCGACTGAAATATTCGAAAATTAGTCTTCTTTAGAAATCTTTATTGACAGTCGTGTTGTCATTTTCATGATTCATTCTAATTGTCATAATTGACAGCCGGATAATTCTAATTCATAAGTTGCCTAGGATTTCTAATCTCTTAGCTTTTTGAATTTATTTAAAAAAACTATAAATATTAGATGATTTATATTAAAGATAACAGTAAAGAAAAATCGATTTGGTTATCATAGAGTTAATCAATCATTTCAATCAACGCTAGACACTGATCCATTTCATATTGATTGATAAAGATTGGTCATTGGTAAATATCAAATATTAATAAAAATGTTCATAGAAAAGTGAACATCGATGATTTACGAGAAATGGAAATTAACTTATACTTTTTCATCTTGTAGTTATTCACTCATAGAAATATTCGAATAATTTAAGCACTAAAAATATATATGAAAAATATCCAGAATATAAAATCCGACGTTAGTGTATATGTCAACTTTTTGAGAGATGCACCAACATATGATTTGAATATTTGTATAGCCGCTTAATAAACAATTGACGCAGCTGCACGAAAAAAAAAAACCCCACAAATCGTGCCAATCTTTTAAAGTATAGGAAAACCATGGAAAGATAGGTACCATGATATTGTTCAAAAAACCTGATTTAACTGCTCACTTTTGTGGAAAGAGATGGGGGGTCTATGGGGGTATACGGAGATGAATACTGATGTTCGGGAGGTAGGCGGAGTGAAGTTTATGTTGCGGGTGTGCATTGGTATGGTGTCGGTTGATGATGTAGACGCCCATTTCTATAATAGAAACAAGTTTTCCCATTCGGCTCTCCCCTCTATCTTCTCAGTTTGCGCCAATTTTGTTATGCACTATCGCCTTCTTCACATCCCAAAAACGTTTTCTTCACTCATTTCTATTCGTTTTGTTGAATATTTTCTTCTAATAAATAATATAGAAAAGAATTAAAAGCATAATAGAATGGGAATTATTGAGAGAGTTTATATTGGTAACATTTTTTTTACTTAATTATAGTCTTTAATTTAAAAAATATTTATTTATTTATTTATTTATCTATTTATTTATTTATTTGTTTATTCATTTATTCATTTATTTATTTATTAGCTATGTTAATTCACTTTTTTCTTTTTGTTTTCTTTTTTTTCAAATTTAATTCTTTTTTTTTCCAAATCAATAATTTTGAATGTCTAATTTTTTTAAAAAATTTTTTCTAATTATTTGACTCTTTAATCAGTGAAAATTTCTATTGTTGATGTTGAATGAATTTTTTGAAGCAGAAATAAAGAGCAAAAATAAAGACGAATGAAATATTTCTATGTTATTTTCACGTATATTTTTCTTCAACGGAGAATATATTCAAGCTCCGACTCCAAGGTATTCAAGCTCCGACTCCGAGCTCCAACAATATACTATTGTGAGAAATAATGTGATACTTCTCTATGCTTTTTGTTGTGCAATATGACATATTCTTTAATATTTCCGACTGTTACCGACTCAGTATTCCGACTGTATTTATCCTTCTCTTAATCGGCGAAGATAAATTTCTAGCTTGCTTGAAGTTCAAACTGTTTTGTCTTATAGCTATATCATCTATCGATGCAGAATATATATATATATATATATATATATATATATATATATATATATATATATATATATGAAAAGCAACTATTCATCCTTTTTGTGGCGAAGAAGAGAAAGGGGGGTCTTCTGGACTGTTTCAAAAGCCTTTGAAGTCTAATAATGAAAATGCAAGCTTTTATCGAAAACGATGCGCATCTCTAGAAACAACTGCCTATGACGCTATTTTAAAGCCCTCATCAACAAACGCACCAAAGAAAAAACCCCTCCAAAACGCTGCACTTACGTTTATCGCTTCCAACGAATTTCCGATTCAGAAACCGACCAATGAGTGGATCGTAAGTACCAATACATTAATCACTGTGATTCTTGAGACCTTTCTTCCGGTCAACTCTTTCAAATTAAATGAGTTTGTGAGCAGTGACCAGTGGTCAGTTCCAATTTCCACCAATAATTATGAAATTTTTAACAATTTTCTACCAATAATTATATTCATGTCTTATATGACTGAAATGTAGATAAAATCGGTAAGTGTAAATATTATCTATTTATTGTCAATTCTAGCTTATTTTTTAAATCGAATGAAATAATTTGCTAGTTTCTAGATTGAAAACGGAAGTTCAACTCACAGTCTTTTCATATTTTTGAATGACCATATATGTTGCTCAAAAATTTTCAAATAACTTTGCATGCTCTAATATTTTGATTAGAATTTATAATAGTTGCAAAAAAAAATTGTAATATTTAATGACTTCATTTTTGCTTTTTATTTATTAAGTAGGATGAGGTTCACGTGATGGAGTAAATTTTCAACTTAAAGAATATCTTCCTTTATAATTTAATTGNTATTTATTTATTTATTTATTTATTTATTTATTTATTTACTTGTTTATTTTATTTCAATGAATATAGCATCCATTTCGAATACATGTCTCTTCATATCGCTTCCACCTGCTCTAACCTAATGCCTCTCTGGTCTACTTAGCTCATTAGGTCTTTAGGTCGGTCTCTCCTACTTACAGGTAGGTCGCGTGAAGGCTCCTTTCAAAAAATAAAGAAATATTTACATGTTAAAGAATGATTCTTGTTTATGTTGAATTATTTTTACAATGATTTTAATTTTCATACACCATTCAAATATGCATATTTAAATTTTGATTACTTTCTCAAAGCGATAGTAATATATCTTTAAAAAATCATAAAATATTGTTGCATACTTTTTTAGCATCTATTCTTTCATTGAGTTGTTTTATTGCCAGCGTCGAGAAGCTGTAATAAATGAAAGAAAGATAGGAAATTAACAAATAAATTCAGGTAGAGAGAAAGAGAGAGAGGTAGAGGGAAAGAAAGAGAGAGAGAGGTAGAGGGAAAGAAAAAGGGAGAGAGAGATAGCGGGAAAGAAAGAGAGAGAGAGGTAGAGGGAAAGAAAGAGAGAAAGAAATTGAAGTTGTTAGAGTGTCGAACTTGATTTGCACTTACCTTTTTTCCTCTCTATTCATCAATTCACCTCAACGAAATGTCATTCTTTTCTCTCTAAGAGAGTTTTCCTCTTCACATTTATCAGCTGACTTTGTAAACATTCATTGAGTATCGCTGTTTTGTTACGAATATTTTTTGTTACAACAAAAATTTTTCTTAATCAATTTAATCTTTGCGGTTTTTTAAATCAATTTATGGTTTACGTATTATGTGCTACGTGTTACATGTTACGTGTTACGTGTTACGTTTCACGTGTTTTGTGTTACACGTTATGTATTATGTGTTATGCGTTGTGTTGTGTTATGTTTTATGTCATATATAGGTTAGGAATGCGTTAGGAACATCTCTGTCAAAATGTATCGAATGGAATGACCGCTATCATCAAATCAATTTATGTGATTACCTCATTCTATTGATACAAATTTTATTACTTTTTAGTTCATTTCTTGTCAATATGTCTATATGAACAAAAAAAGAGACATTGAGTATTACACAGCATCTTATCATAATTGATTTCCTCAATGTTTATCACAAGTGAAAACCATTCGAATGTTTTCTGAAGCGAAAAATATCAGCACCTAAGTAAGGCAGATAAAAAGTAAACGATTTACGGTTGTTTTCTGCCAGTACTGGCAAATAGTGTAGAGAAAATCACCTGTTTAGACAGGCAAAGGTAAACAGAGCAATTGATCAATTAAGTAATTAGGTAAGTTTATTTGCGCATAAATTTTTAATTCAATTTTAATTTATTTAATAGAAAATTCAATGAAATATTTTCATTATGTTAATTATTGTTATGTTTGTAGGTGTATATTATTATATCGACAGGTATCCGCAGTTCCATCATCTACTCGTAGATTTAGCACTCTGTCGGTCGTGTTGTCCGCTTTCCATCTGTGACAGCCAAAATATCGAATTCTAGTAAAACTTCAACTTAGTGGTCAAGCTAATCTGCATATATAGCCAAGCTAATCAAATTTGCATATATAAAAAATTTCAGCCAAGTGATTGCTGGCTAAATTCTTTAGGATAGCCAAATATTGCAAATACGTTGGTTGTATTTATGTAGGCTTTTGGCCTTCGTGCGCCTAATTACCTATAAATCCACTTAGGTACCTTAATGGAATACATCCTATCCGTCGCTAATTTATATACATTTGATTAACGTCAGAACAAAACGTATATATTTTTAGCTGAAACATTCGTTAATTGTTTTTATTTTCGTTGTATCCTCTCTAATTTGCAATTATATTATATGTTTGTTGATCAAACATTTCAAACATATCGTTGAATTTTTCTGCAATAAAACAACAAATTTTTAATAATTTTCATTTGCTAATAGTTGTTCTATTCAATGATTTTTCCCCCTATCATTGATTCTATTCTAGTATTAATTACAGGTAACATTTCAAGTTCAAATAAGTTAAGGTAGTATAGCTTACCTGTAAAATATATTGGAGGCAATCTTTAAGCAACGTTGAATATATCAATTACCTTATCGTTGTACACTCTTAGCAACCGTATTTACAAATGTTATGTTACAATGAAGCCATAAAAGTATTTCCTGTTCGCCGTTCAAATCCGCTCCGCATTTGCGATTATAGATTCGCGCTATAATTTAAAAGGGCTTTTTCGAATTACTCGAAATAGTCATCTCATCCCAAGAGGCGGCCACCTTGTGCATTCTTCACACCTGTTATAGGTGTCTGCGTTAATTTTACCAGGTGTCTAATAAAAATTGCATCTTTTTTTTTTGCTTAGATAGAGGCATAAATAATTTAAATAAACTTAGAAGTAAGATTTCAATTATTACATAGCGTTAAAATGAAATTCAATCACGCTTATTGTTTACCAGAGAAAAATAGATGAAATAAGAAACTTTTATAAAAATTTTGAGGCAAAAATATTAAAAAAAATATATATTTAAGGGAAAATTTGTCAAAAATTCTAGAAAAAAATTGGCTTCTGCCAAAAAAATTTTCAAATTTCCCATTCGATTAGGAAAATTTGACTTTTCTTCTAAAAAAAAAATTTTTTTTCTTCGATTAATTCAAAGAAATATAGACTCATGATTATGCTTTTAATAAGACAGCTAAAAAAAAATTTTTTTTTCGCACATATTTATGAAAATTGTATTTGATGGTCGATATTGGTTGTTGATGAACCCAAACCCATGTACACGTGTGTCGATATGTATGCGTGTGTGCGTGTGCAAGTGTGCGCTCAAACCAGGCGTCTGGCAATACGCGTCACTAACGCAAAAAATTTTTCTTCATCTTGCATTGCGTATGTATGTATGTCTTTGTGTAAGCGTTCAATCGTTACTCCCCTCTCTCTCTTCATTAAACGTTGCTGTTTTTGTTTGTCATTAAGTATTGTGCTTGAATTTACCTGAAAAAGATGAACTTAACCTTCAGACTTAATTAAATTAGATTAATTAGCATTTGCACTTGCTGAACTTTCGATTTATTAATAATAAATTGCTAAGTTGTTGCATGAATATATAAAGCATAACGACTCCTATGACACGTTTGTGCTCTTCCATTTTCTATATTTATGAAACATCTGTCCATAATGATGACATCCATGACCTCCATGACTTCCACGACCTCCAGGACCTCCCTGACCTCCATGACCTTCAGGACTTCCATGAATCTCCATGACCTCCATGAGCTTAGTTGATCAGTGTTTAACTGTTTTAACTGTTTTAATTCTCCTTGTGTTTCCAAGTTAACTTTTTCACATTTGCATCGTTCTAATGATAGTTTACGTTTAACTTCAATGCTCATTTTAGTGGAGAAATGCTAAAATGCGAAAACTTTTAAAGAAACTTGTAAATTCTACTTTTTTCCACTTCCGGTTTCAATTTTGTAAAATGATAAAATCAATTTTTCTATTATTTTCGGTTTTAAGTTTTATTTCACAACACTATCAAATATATTTCTCATCGAATTTTTTTCTTAGTTAGCGCTTTTTTTTTTTGGACACCTGTAAGATTTTCATTGTGCGCTAATGAGGTCAAGGGAGCGTGATTCGTTTGGAGGAAATTTATTGGAGCGAATCTTTGCGCTAAGGAATCTACTGTAGCCAACCAGCTGTCGCTAGTTATCTCAACTGAAAGAAAATCTAGATGATAGAGGATTTCTTCATAAATATATGCCGAGAATTATTCATTGAAATTCTAAACTGCGAGGTGTCAATATTTTTTGTGAGGTGTCAATAAATTCTAAAATACGAGATGTCAGCAGGTCGGTGCGATAACTACTAAGGACAAATGGGGATGAGATCGTTGTAAAGTGAGCATTAGAATTGGAGTGAAGATAGGTGAAACTGCTGGAATGGTGTAATTTACGATCATAGCTCATATATTTCCGGACACAAAATTTTTATCGGTCGTCGAATCGGCTTTTCATCGGTGCCGATCGGGCTTTAGGGCGATAAAGATCTTTCAAGACCGGAAAGAATAGCACATAAATTGTCATGAATATCGAACGCTATCTTAGATGCAATGTCTTTTTTTGGTGCAAGAAAAAACTATAAAATTAACCGTTGGTAGACTGGGAGATTTGACTATGGTCATTTCCGCCACTTTGTAAACATCTCTAAGCGCCAGTGTTTCGCTCTGCAAGGTTTCACGATGGAAATACCCGTAATGAGGAAATTACCCGGCGCAAATGTCCGGAGTAAAAGCGTCCTAAAAAAATTTTTTTTAAATGAAATAAAGCCACGTCAAAAAATGAAAGTGAATATTGCCTGAGGGTATAAATTTACAATAACTTTCCTACGCTTAGTTGTTCATTTACGGCCGTAGTACCTATAGCTTTTGGCGCATATGGCAGTAGCGCTTTTGATCGTATCGGTCGGTTTTAAGTATTGGATATTGGTGAATTTGCATAACGTTGTTCGAAAGCACAACTGAACTGGATTTGAAATTGCAATGCAACGCCACTATGAATTAGATGCTACACGAAACACGTTCAGTGTTCTACATTGCACCCATTAAAAATTGGCATCTTTGCTTGCATATGAGCTCCGAAATCTTCACATAATCGTGATCTTTCGTTTGATTGCGTTTTTATTTCCTGTAAATTATTACCTGTCGATTTACCTTTATTATCTGTAGATTTACCTTATTACCTGTAGATTTACCTTTACTACCTGTAGATTTGCCCGTAAGTTATTAGTGGCAATTGATTTGAATAATCTTTGATGTATTCATAAAATGAACAAATTTCTTTGCTACCTTGTCTTCTCATATTCTTTCATATCAATAAATAAGGATAAAGTATAACCTAATGATTTTGCCCTTTAAAAAAACTTTCATTTTTCATAATTTTGCAATAAAAAGATAAAATAAATTTTAATTAAAAAATTATTATCATTTTTATTTCAATTTTCTTGAATAAGATCTAGCATAAAGATGCAGTGATAAATTTTTCTTGTCAATATTTGTATCGATTGGCGTCTTTGTCGTCGGTAGTTTTATGAAGTGGAAAATTACTGTGGTTCATTGCATTTTGCATACCTGTTGATGAGTATACCTGTCGGTGAGCATTACGATGAGGCACCGAAGGAGGATTTTGCAGCGGAACTCAATTGATATATGTTGATAATATAAAGAAGCGCAATGCTTTCAGCATTCATATCTTCAAATAATATGCAAATATGCAAAGTTGGACAATGAACTTTGCAAAAAACTTTAACAATTACACTTGATTAATCATCGATATCATTCTGCATGTTAGGCATATTTAATAGTGTCGCATTTCATTGACACATGAAAGAATAGAAATGGGCGGTCAATTATTTGTAAAATTCGGTCAGCGAACCTGTTCGACGACGCTATTCAATGGTTCAAGTGATGCATGGATAGGAGCTGGCACTAAAGAGTGGAGCTGGCACTAAAGTGGAGCAGTTGTTCTCTACACATTGCTAGATTGGCTAGATATTGAGAGTAATTGACTAACAATAAAAAACCCTCTTAGTCTTGGATTCGTTTTGAAAAAGTTCTGAAACGAACTCATGAACGTCACGCTAAGCTTGCACTGTGAGATTTCGAAAAATTTTCCTATCGTATCAACAAATATGAGAGAAATAAATACATTTTAAAAAATAAATTAGGAAATGGAATGGTTTTAATGAAAATTTCAAATTTGATGACAAATTTAGTTTTGTATAAAATATTTAATGCAATATTTATGGATTTTTTTCAAAAAAAAAGATTACATATGTAAAAAATATTGAAATATTAGTTTTTTTTCCATGCATTTACGTCATTGCTTTCTTTGCTTCTTTTTTTTTTCTATCCACGATTCGTTACAAATTCTTCCAAAAAGTTTTCCTTAGTTCTGCACGCTAAATACACCGTTTAAGTTTCTTTTATGTTTCTACTTGTAAAGCACATTATTAAGATATTATACCTATATTTCTATGTGTTTATGCACATTTATTTGTGCAATAATTTTTTAATACGTGAAATGCTGAAATTAAAGCGGCAAAATTTTTTGCACATTACGCGCATATAAAATATTTTGGCATCTTATATTAGCGTCCGAATTTAATCTATTAGTTTTCAGAAAAAAAGTTTTGCCCATTCAAAAATTTAAAAATTTGCATATATTTTGCTAATTTTTTTCAGAAAAAAAAAAGATGGATGCTCTTTTCTCTAAGATTAATGCGAGCATTACTGAATAAATTTTACGATCAGTAGAGAATTTTTAAATTGATTGAACTCAGTCAGGAAGTAAACGTCGAAAATTCCATATAAAATTTTAAAGTTCAAAAAAAAGTGATTAAAAAATTTTTTTGGCGCTCTTTATGAATGAAGAACTTTTTTAAAAAAGCGTAAAAATTCTTGCAAAATAGTACTTTCTACAAACATTGAGCTATATTTCTTATTGTGAAGATTTTTTTTTGCTCGGTATTATTGAACTATACTCGTCGATACCAAATGATTAAGTTGGCCATTGTTTCATTGATCCATAAAAAGAAAAAAAAAGCGAATTTCCAATATGCATGATTAAATTCAATGCTTCCAACAAAAAAAAAAAATTATTTTTTTTTCCTTTCTCAACGTTTCTCTAATCGATTTTCTCATTGAAATTTCCCCCAGAAATTCAATTTCTATAGGCATCTTCATCATCGACGAATAAGTAACGACCTCCTCAATGCGTTCATATTGCCGTTTTTTTTTTTGCCAAAAATTTTTCCTAGAAATTTCGAAGTTTACGTTCACATCAATAGAAGAAAACACGCTTATGATTCGAATATTTAGCACAATGACTTCTGTCGAATGATTTGATATTGGTTTTTTTTTTCAAATTTTCAAATTTTCAGAACGCTATGACCTAATATTTAATGTTTTATGCTCATGGAACCTTTTATTATTATTTTTTTCATCTTGAAACGCTATTAAAGTGTTCTTTCAGGCTTCCAAGAATACAGAAGGACATTTGCTGAAATACTTGAAATTAACTTACATATAATGCATTTCTGCTTGAAGAGTTCTAAACAGCAAATTTTTAAAACTGTTTTCGCTTATATTTTTCTTTCTATATATTTTCATAAATTTTACCTTAGCATTAGCAATAAATACAACGGTCAAACTTTTTTATTTATATTCTATGCATATAATACTTAATTAATAAAGAGATCTTTTCAGTGTTTCTGATTAAATCATGCTTGTATAGTTTATTTGTTACAGATGAATATATTGGAAAATATCCCCCCTCCCCCCCTCCCCTCCTCCTCCCCCCCAAAAAAAATTGAATGGAAAAATTTGGCACGAAAATTAATATGTTAGAAACATTTGCAATCACAATTCATCACTTCAATCATAGTTGAAAATTGTCAGCAAAAAGAAACAGGTGGATTTATGTGTTTGTACTTTTTCAATGATCCGATTGTGCATAAAAA
Organism: Baylisascaris schroederi; assembly: GCA_006503575.1. Lineage (NCBI taxonomy): Eukaryota > Metazoa > Nematoda > Chromadorea > Rhabditida > Ascarididae > Baylisascaris > Baylisascaris schroederi. Next base: position 140,864 of record QEWY01001940.1, read on the forward strand.
TCCACGAAACGTTCGTTTTTTTTTGTAACAATACGGGTGTGGAATGCCACCCGACTGGTTGTAAAGTGCATGCAAATATTTTTGATATCGTTGGAACTTTACAACTTTTTTGAAGTCGACGGAGGGGGTAGGGGGAGGGGGGAGGGAAGGGGACGAGTCAATCTTAAAATTGGTACTTTAAATACTTGTACTCACCAAATTGTATGTCATATTCATCAAGTTTGCTTAACTTTAAAAGAAAACGCTCGATTGCCTTAAAAGCATATCATAGTTTCATTAATACAGTGGAACTACGATCCGTAAAAGTGCACAAGTCCTGAAATCTCTTACAGCTTTCATTTATAAACGTTTCATATACTTTATCTATACTTTACTTGTATCATATTTTTAGTATCCCTATGAATTCATAGCAATTATTACTAAAAAAAAGTAATTCTAAATATTTATGAAATATTTTTCGCAGAAATAAATCGATTCTCTCATTTAATTAGGCTAATTAATTAGGCATTCCAACAACAAAATAATTGTTGATCGTCAATTCGATCGTAGATATGCCGCTAGTTGATTTGTTAGATTCATACGTAGATAAAATTTATTCCTTTTATGTCGATTAAACACTTTGATCTTTGGTGTTCAATTTAAATATCATCAACTTATTTCTCTTGTTTTCTTCCCCAAAAACCAATTCACTATAATCATTGAAATATCGAAGTAGGTATTTAACACGGTTTGTATCATTTAGTGCATCGTTTTTAACTTTATTTAAATATGAAAATTTTTGAAATTTATTTAAATATGAAAACTTTCCAATTTTTTTTTTTGAGTGGAAATTCTCAGAAATATGAATTCGTTTCGTTAGAAATTCAATTAAAAGCGGTCGATTTTTTTATTTCTTCAAATTAAGTTTCATTTTATATTCACTAAAAATCTATATTTCTTTCTTGTCGCAATTTTCCACTTTTCAGCTCTCAGAGGCAACGATGCGTTGCACTGCATACTTAAATCCCATACATGCGTTAGTGCAAATCTCGCTTCATTGCTTATTGCGTAACTAAGAGCACGGAAATGAGGTGTTGTTTAATACCATAGGATAGGGAGGTGGAATTAAATGTGTTTTAATAATAAATAGGCTCGCCATTCTCAGCCGGATTCAGTTAAGACCTCAGGTGACATCTGGAATCAGGCAACCGGATTTAGTTGCTACCTCAAGTAACATACGGAAGCCAGCAAACGCACCTAGATGCGACCTCAGTAGACATCTGGGAGCCAGCAAACAGATCTAGTTGCAACCTCAGTTGACATCTGGGATTGGGCAAACAGAAGAGTTCATTCGACGGGAAGTTTTCGAACATCTGTAACCCACAATTCACGAAACTCCAAAAAGTTTAGGTTTTTTTTTTAAAGTTTTAGCCGAACTCTATTGATTTCTGCTGCGAAATTTTGCAAAAAATAAAAAATAAAATAAAAATAAAATAAAAATAAAAATAAAAATAAAAATAAATTTCTGAAAAGATTAATTCTCTACGTGAAAATAACGTCAATCCTTCAGTTACCTGTAAACTACTTGAAACTGCAGTTTAATTCATAATCGATTGCAAAGATGCGATAAACGAATAGATTTTTCTATGAGGCAAATGATTGCTAAGCAATTTCGGTGTTAGCAATAGTGCGGAAGTTTGTTACCTCAACTTATACTTGCAGATTAATTTCTGGTTTCACATATTACTAAATAATTTTTTTTAGTTTTTTACTCTTGCAACTATATTTATATGATTTATAATACTTAATAGAGGTATATGTTTCGTACATTTCTAATATATAATAAATGTGTATATATTTCGATCTATTCGATGATTTCAGCTGTGCAATTGCTGAAGGTAGAATTAGAAAATTTTGGAAATACGGAGTATCCTTCTCTCAAATTTCGCGTTGATTCGTTAAGTTTGCAAAAAGTTTCATAAAAATCTTGAAGATTGCAAAAAATTTTCACATACTTTGCAACGGTCACCTCTTGCAACATTGCAACGATCATCTCTTGCAACATTGCAACGATCATCTCTTGCAACATTACAACGTCTCATACAAATCTTTTATATAAGATTTGCATAAGTGACCTATGACATCTTATAGGTTTATGTTAATACATAGATCTCAATGTATCTTTCCTTCTTCATAAACCTTTCACTCTCCATATTCCACCTTATTGTAATATCCGCAATGCAACGTATACCCCCCCTCCCCCCTCCTCCCCACTTCTTATCTAGCTCTACTTTACTATAATACAGTAATTAGCGAAAATATAACGCCATACGATATTGTTCTCAAAAAAAAAAGAAATTTAATTTCATTCCTTTTTAATTTTGCTGTTTGCGCAAACAGTACTAGTTCATTAACAGACTATAACGGTCTTTTTTTAAGACCTAATTTTATTATGCATTAGCACGCAAATCAACTTTATTAAACTTCATATATTGAGCTCCAAATTATACTACTCCGTGTCACTACATGAATCTACTTTCAATTCATAATGAAATTAGAAGATGGCTTAGAGAGGATCGCTATATGGGATTTACCTGCCTAATGAACCAATTAGTGCAGATAAATTTGCATGCTTATGTGATTAGGGATTTCTTTAGAGAAGAATATTTGATCCCCTTTATCAATAAGAAATTCTCTTCCAACATTTCCATCTAGGTGGTTTGTGCGTCCTTTAAACACGATAGATTTTTATGCTTTTATATTTCCGATTGTAACCGCATAGTGACCTTAATAAATACTTCCGGTTTTTTATATTCCAATCTCAATTTATATAAGATGGTTGTTCTATTGACGAAATAAGCGTTCATAAATGATCACTTTTTATAAGGCTGATATTTTTCTATTATGGAATACTATTGTGGTGGTGAGATAGAAATGCAAAATTCTTTCTTTCGGTGGGAGGTCTATCCCACTTAAGGGCCTTTTGCTATATTACTATTAAGATGCTTATATGGTGTGTTATAACGCTGAACGGTTAACTTAAAAGCAATAATATTTGTTACCTAATATAATATTAGGATGCGTATATTTCACATGGTGATTACGACACATCATCGATTTATTGATGTAAGTGATTGTGGGAATGAAGAGGGGAGAGGGGATGAGAGAGGGGAGGGGAGAGGGGGAGGAGATGATAGGAAGTGCATGGAAGAGATCCTTATACTGTCTAATTTAAACAATTTTAAAAATTTTTCTTCAATTTCTATCTATACCTGTCATATTTTCATTGAAAATAAATCAATTCTATATATGCTTTGCTTAAAATTACTTCGCCGATGATGCTTCTTGAAAAATTTCTTTCACATTGAGTTGCTCTAATTTATATTTTATGAGTATAGGTGTGCAACAGATGAGTATTTTTTACACCTTTTGGCAGAGATATTTTCCCGTTGTGAAGACTTTTAGAGATTTCCGCATAAAAATCCCACAAAATCCATAAAGCGAAAGATTTTTCAAGAATATTTTATTCGAAAAATGAAGCAAAAAAAAGTCAAAATTTTATCGACTATAAATTCCAATGTTAAGCACTTTTACTCTAATATGCTAATATAATGATCATTTTGAGTAAATGATCTCAAATTTTAAGAGCCTCTAGTAAATTTGTATTTAACGAGAAAGTGTGTTATAATGATGCGTTATAATAGTGTGTTATAATGATGTGTTATAGTAATACAAATTAAGCATAGTAATATGCTATGAGCTATGACTTCTTAGAATTAATTAGTCATTCTATTTTCATAGAAATTAATCATGCCTCTTTCCTTTGAAAATGACTTTTTTATGAGTCTATAAATCAATATCGATATTATTGCTTTATTTTTCTCTGCTTTTGATCATTAGTCTACGTTTAAGCTCTGTATATCGGCGAACTAAAAATGTGGCAATGAGTTTTGTCATACAGTATCCTTCTTTTTTCATACAGTATCCTTCTTTTTTCATACAGTATCCTTCTTCGTTAAAAAAACGCTTTCTTCGTATGCGACAGGCAAATTCAACCACGACCTGGACTTTGAGCAAGTTTAACCCATTTCCACAAGATGTCAAGAAAACCTGGTAGCGATGACAAGCGGGATCGGCTTTAACTCAAGCTCATTTTGCATTGTACGTTTAAGCATTCGTATGCAAATTCGTTTTATAGGCAAACGGAAATGCAAGTATCATTGATTATCAATAATAGCTAACATTTTAAAATTCAAAAATTCAAATTTCGGATTGAAAATTAACGTCACTCATTAAATTTGGCATCATTCCAGCTCTGGTTTTTTTCTTCATAAATCTAGCTCTTTGATGAGTCGATTCGTTGTCGATGTCGGAGTTGTTTAAATCTCGTTAAAAATTTTCATCAGAATATTAATAGAAGCAAAATTTTACACATCGTTGGAAATCCGATTAGTGCGTTCTATTCTTTTTTGCATCAAATTTCATAATAAGCAATTCGCTCACTAGATTTTTTTCAATTCGCACAAAATTTGTGCGATAATCTCCGGAAAATTAGCGAAAAATCGAATAAATTATCAAAGTTTTATGTGTTTCAAAGATGTTGCACTTTTTTAATCCACATTTTTTCCGGTATTATTTCGTAATCCGGTAGAGCGACGGCATTCGCAATTTCCGGTTTCAGCGAACGCTAATAGAAGCCGATTCTAAAATTAGCTTCGTTCGAAACAGATTCTGAATGAATTCTGGCATTTCGTATCTTTCTGTATTTTTCAATGTAAAATTATTTACGCGAATTTACGCGAATTTACGCGAATATGTACAATATTGTGATTTGTCGAATTTCTTTATTTAGATTATTTTCTGTGAAAAGATTCAAGCATCTAAGGTTATCGTTTGCACTTGACCTGAGGTCATGAACGAATGCGTGTGGTATGCATCTGTGTCGGTCATTCGTTGAGAAAGATTCTTTTTTCTCTAGATTTTCGAGTTCTTGACCTCTGAAGGAAAATAAGAGTTCATTGGAATCGAATTTTCTTCAAGTATGGATTCATCTCAAGTTGAAGAATGATCATTTTTAATTTCAGTGTTTATCCAATTCTCTATCTTCCAAATAAAATTGAAATCTGTAATGAAAGAAAAAACTAAACTTTCAGATCTCATACTGTATCTACAAAGAAGTCCGTATAATGTTTAGCTCAATTCATGAAATATTCTTGCGGCGAGTTATATAATATATGAATAATTATATAATAGTACATCCTATCCTTATTTAATCAAAAATTAAACACTTTACCTTATTACCTATCGGAGGCAGAAAGTGCATAGATTCTATAGAGCTCTCTGCAGTTGAAAAAATTTATTTCCACCAATATTCCCATACTGATGTAAACATCGTCTTTTTGATTTGTCTTTTGCTTCATCGTTTTGGTTGTATTTCCATCTCCACTATTCATTCATTGTTAGAATGCATTAATATATGCAGATAACAGATGCACTGTATAGATAATACAATGAAAAATGCATCTTAAGCGGATATTACCGATTGATGACAGCTATACGTTATTGCATCGATATATAGTGAATTAGAAAATATGGAGAAAGAGTGATTGTTTACAAATATGAAATGCATCGTTTTTCGTACTTTTAGATTACATTAAATTTTATTTCCTATATTATAAATAAGTAAAATGATGTAATATCGTTTTGTTTTTGTTGTTTTTATTGTACACAGCAATGTGATGTCAATGAAATTGAACGAGCGGAAAAGTGGAAAAAAAGGATATGAATAGGCGATGAATAAGAACGGTGCTGAGGATGCGTTCATGCGTATACCGTTCTGCTTAACTCAACATTCCACTTCAGCAGTCTCTATTCTCATTTTCTTTCCAAAGGTTAGTTTTTTTTCTACGATCAATTAGATACAAGCAAATAACAAAAAGCGCATATTTGAGCAAATTGCGATCGTTTCTAAGAATATTTCACTAAAAAATGTTAACTAGCAAAAAAGCGCATTGGTTGTATCTGTAAATATGCATTATTTCTATAAGAGTGACCACTACCACAACTGCTATGCTTTGAGACTGTCCACTTTTTATAAAGCAGCTGTATTTCGCAATGATTTGTGCAATGAACGGCAATCGGAAATTGCAGTTGCCGATATATAAAATCGAGAGATCTGTATATAGCAGAGCAGGACATCTAAATGATAGCAGTTATTTTTACTCGGTTTTATATATAGTAAGAGAGAGAGAGAGGAAGAGGGAGAGAGAGAGAGAAGAAATGGGTCGGAAGAAATGTCGTGATGCTTAGCGGGATCTCAGTAGCAATATTTCAGATAGCAATATTTCCGCCGACGTTTCGGCTCTTTTAGCCGAAATGATAGCAAAAAACCACAAACTTGGGTAATTAAACCTCTAAGAGGGAAGAATATTTGCTCTTATAAAGTTGTAGAATTAAAAAACCTGTTTATCATTTCACTATCACTCCATATCATTATAGAGGTGTTGTCATCGATAGAGATATGTTCAAGTAGGTCTATATTTTTATCATCATCTCCATATAGGTGTAGATGTGATCAACTCTAATCAACAACGTTGCGAAAGAGTGCTGCATATATAAGTGGCATTAAAAAAAGTCCAACAAACGTAAAACTGCTTTGAATCATACAAATGTATTATGCAACGATCCATCATTGTTTAGATGGTTTTAGATGACTGGCAATATGCCACTCTGCGATCACATGATTGCCGTTTTGCGAAATTCATTCGTTCGATGCGATTCTAGACAATATTTTCGTTGGGTCATATGATTTTACCTGTTTATGAACTATTCGAATACGATCATGAAATGCGCTGTATTTACTCAACAGTTTTTATTAAAGTGAACGCCGCATCTTTATGCCAGTTTTAGGTAGTGGATGAGGTGGGAGATGATGAGGAGGACTTCACGGAAAGATAGTATGATTGGGAAGGAACTGCAAGTTTTTAAGGCTAGACGAGCGAAATACCAATCTTTTAGAGGCAATAAAAAAAATTTGCTGTTTTTATTCTATAATTTGCCTATGATATTTTCTATGAAGGTGAAGATATTCTTCATATTCTCTTTCTATGCATCAAAGTTTGAGATAAGTGTAACAGCTATGAACTTTGCTCGAAAATAAAGCTGAAAAAGATAAAGCTTTTATATAACTCAGTGTCTGAGGTTGTTGATGCTTGTTGATGCTTAAAGTACTAGAGTACTAGGCTATCTGATGTCTGTTAGTGCGTGATATTGTTGGTACTTCAAATATTAGGCTATCTAATATTTGTTATAAGCATATAAATTCACTATCGTATAATCATAACAATACATATATCTGCATATGTTTATCGATCAAATAGTTTAATATCAAGATCATAATAGAATAAAATTTACGATGTTGTAGTGGATGAAAACTCCATCCTATTATCACCTGATAATCACTGATAATAAAGTTTCATACCACCTTATCATTTTCTACACAATTAATGAATCCTTAAATATCATCAAATATGTAGATCGAATTTGCTCTATAATTGGGCGTAGATAAAAGAGGTTTTTTTTTCAGCTGCAGATTTGCATAATCATTTAATTTTGTATATTAAGATGTTCTATTGCGTTTTTTGTGTATTAAGATATTAAGATATACCATACTTGATTTGATTTGATAAAATGCAAAAAAAAAAGCGCACAACTCATCTGTAGAAGAGCTAGTTGGCGCGCATTCCCATTTTTTAAAAATTTCATCGCTGCAAATTTTGTATATTATTTCGATTTTTTATATTATTATTCCTATTTTTTAGTATCAATTAATATAAGTGTTGTAGAATTTTTTAAATAAATCTCAACTGTCTCATAGGCAGACAATTATTTAGTATTCTTTGACACGAAGTTTCCTCTTTACCATCTAGCAATAACTTCAAACGGAAGTATACTGTTTCTAAGTATTGCTTTATTTACTTGTTCACTTGTTTACCTGTTTACTTGTTTACCTGTTTACCTGTTTAACTACTTGCTAAGCATATATTAGTTGTATGACGATGCAATGCAATATTGCACTTTTTTTAACGAATAATACGCGTAAATCAAAACTCATAGCGATTACGAAAATTGTTTGTGCAATTGCGAAACGAACGATACCGCTTAAAGATGGATTCTATGTGCAAATATTCCAGTGTGCATGATTAATTCCTGTGTTGCACTTGGTACGATGTGGTGCAAAATGTGATCAGCTAATATTTCCTATTTATTGCATTGCATAGATTTTTTGCAAAATGTAGACAATTCTTTCCCATTTGTTGCATTGCATAGATTTTTTTTTGCAAATTGTAGAAAATTTCTTCTCATTTGTTGCATTGCATAGATTTTTTGCAAACGCCAATCATGGTAATATAATTTCTTCATATGCTTAGATATGTGTATAATTATGTGCGCTCCTCTATCACTATCTAGCAATAACGACTCCGGAGACGAAAAAGTTACAATGATGGAATTTGATATGTATAATGCACAACATAGATTTTCTAAGATTCTTTCTATTCAGATTGATGATCGCATTTATGTAGCGTAAAGACGATGCGAAATTAAATATGCAAATTTTTGCAACGATAGGATTATCTCCTGGCGCGCTTTCCCACCTGCTTAAATTAATAAGTGTGAAACCGTATCAAGGAGGTTGATACATATTTGCTTTCTGCAAAATTTGCATATTGCATATTTTGAAATTAAAAAAAAAAAAACAACACGGGAGTTTTTATTTGAAACGATAGAGATATGAACGGAAAGCATTTAATAGGTTATTACTGCGAACACATATATAAATACTGAATAAAATAAATGCAGATGCATAGTAAAGGACAATAGCATGATATGTGTTCATGTGCTTGTGCTCATTAAAGCAGCTATTTCAATAATTCGACACCATTTAACCATATATGCAAATTTTTTTTTTCCGAACTGGCCGTTCGTGCAATACTGCTGGGAGGGATTGTTTTTCCGGAATCTATCGATTCTAGAATTGAGATCCCGCCGACGGGAATGCAATCCGGTTTGCAGATTTTTAACCGTTCTTAAAGCGCTTTAAAATTTAACATCCTACGATGTGAGCTGTCCATATAAAATATCATAACTCTAATTGCAATAGTTTTGAGAGTTTAACACTTTTTCCAACTTTTCTGCAAACTTTTTTCCGCCTTGTATATGCAAATTTTGCAGTTATTTCGTCCTTAAGCCTATTTATTTCATGACTCTGTTTAGTTGCCAGAATGCATCGATCTGTAAAGCGTATGGAAATGTCATTTGGAATATATCATGACAATGATCCTCGAGGTGCTGAAAACGCCTTCTGAAGCAAGACAACTAGAAGAAAGAAGGAACATACTTAGACGTCATCGAATGACGTCATCGAAAAAAAAACGTTTTTTATAGGACATCATTTCTACTTCAAACGCCGATTGTATCGTTATCAGTTTTGTTTTATTGGAAGCCGGCTGCCACGATTAAGGTGTGGTCTCGAAGATATGAGATCGCCCACTCGTATTCTTCTCGCTTTTATCGAATATAATATAACATTTGATTACCTTTAGTCTCTTATTGCATTTTAAGGAGCTCTGATATATATATATATATTTTTTTTTGCTTGTTTGTTTTCCCTGGTGGAATGAAGAAGGATGAGAAAGAAGAAAGGAGGACGAGAAAGAACGAAAAAATCCTGGGAGGATTTAGAAAGGAATGGTTTAATGAAGTACCAGAATTGAATTCTTCAATGAAGGTACTGTATTATAAATATTTCAACATGGCAGTAAAGCCGCATTTATCAATGACATATTGAGCATGGTTTGTGATCATTGTTTGAATTTTTGGTTTATTTTGGTTTTGTTGGTTAAATTTTTGTGGTTTAATGTTTTGAATTTTTTTTGTGATTTAAATTTCTTGTAATTTAAANTAATCTTTTCTTTGTGATTTTATGAATTTTCTTCTTGCATTGATCGTATGTTTTTCCAAGTCTTGCTTGTGCGGTTTTGCCTTCTGCTTGTCTGTCCCTCTCTCCCTCTCTCCCTCTCCCTGTTCCATGCGTATGTATGTATATATTTATGTGTATAGCTATAAAAATTTTTAATAAAATTAAAAAATCAGAAATTTATTCAAATCTTCAAATATTCGATTGAATTTTTTCTACGCTAATCGAAAAATCTAAGCGGAATTTTTGCATAAATCCGTTTTGCATAAATTCAGTTTGCATATTCGAATTCAACGAATTTCTCTTATTTCCTTAATGATTAGACTAAACAAAAACAAAAAAAAAAGAGCTTCAAAAAAAAAAGCGTCTAAATGTTAAGTTTGAGACTATTTTTTTGGATCAGTTAATTTCATTGATGTTCATAGGTGGGCGAATCGAGATTTCCCTCATTTACCTGTAGATTTTGATCCGGCTTATATCAATTCTTCCTATTTTCGTCTGGGGCTTCTCATAAATTTTTTATTTTTTATTTTTTTATATTCTAGCGGTATTGCGCTATTTATAGGCCAGCCGCGTTTTACCCATCGAAAGTACATGTGTAGGAAAAGGTTGCAGTTGTTATCTTTGGAAAATTTTATACGCAAATTTGAATTCATAAATTTAACGTCCATTTTTGTTCTGTTGTTTTCCTAATGATAATTAAAGCTAAAATTATATTTGAATCAATTATTGCTGAAAATTTTTTTTATTAAATTAACATCGGTCATGCATGCATGTTTGTGTAAATATCCTACTATACATTTTTTTTTTTGATATATTATTATAGGATTCGTCGACTTTGATGCACATTCAAAAAATTCGTTTTGCTATTTAAAAAAAAAAGAAACGATTTTGGCTAATTTCGTCCCCTTATTGAGTACCACAATAATATAGTACAATAAGAGAGGAAATATACCTTCTCTCATCTTGCCCGTGGCTATGAAATCGTTCAAGGGGGGAGGGAGGGGGTTGGAGGGTAGTTCTTCTCCCTATTTGATGGACCACCCCATCGAAAACCCGGATCGGACGGCGTAGGAAATTTTCGGCGGTTAACTTTTGAGCAGTTTTTGCTTTCCGATTTAAGTCGGCTGATCCATAACGGTATTGTCAGTGATTTCTTTCATTTTTATTTGTAATATTCATGTTTCCGTTATATTGTTTACCCCCTGATACTTACCCGTTTCGGGATTGACATTTCATAGATGGTTTCTGCCACCGAGTTGACGTAATGAAGGCATCCCAACGGGGGCAAAGAAACTTCTTTACAATGAGTAACAATGCCACATGACGATAAGTAGCGAAAGCACAACATTGATTATTAAGCAACACCGCGCCCTATTTATATCTTCGGTTACGTCCCCGAAGGTATGGAGAGGTCATAATCTACACGGGGGAGATATCATATCACTTTAAGATCAAACAGCGTGAACATACAACATGTTGCACGAACGAAGATCACTGCGATCACACAACTCATTAGATCACAGTAGATCACTCGTCAACGTAGATCACTCGTCAACGTAGATCACTCGTTAGTAGTTTCTTTATCCTTCTCTATCCTGAATTCCTTTTATCTAGAATCTTTTCAGGAAGCAGATTATGTGTGATGTGCGAAAGAAGAGTGCGTAGTGTTGCATTGCGATCGTTGATATTGGTGTTATGTGTGCTAGAAGGGAGTGCACTAGGGGGCACTCTATTCACCGACGATACCCCATCCGACTTGAATGTCGATTTGCCGGTGATGGCGACTGCATTTGTACAGACCGGCAATGAGCTACACTATTTTTCCGACGTGGAATACCACGAGAATCTTATTGGAGGTGCTCCAGTCAAAAGGTACCATTTTATTTTATTTTATTGTAATTTAATTCTTAAACTATCCTGTCAGGAAATGTTCTTTCGCAATCCTAGCTTCCAGCGATTCCTGAAAACATTGGTAATTGTACCCGTGAACGCATGAGCACCTTCCCGAAAACAATCTTACCATACTGTATTGAATATTTTTAAATTATGTGGTGGGTTAGGGTTAGGTTGGGAAGCATATCGGGTAAGGATATGGAATTATGAATGAGATTTTGTTTTGTATCCAGGTAAGTTGAAAATATAAAATATTTACGAATGTGTCTGTGCAGCGTGCAGGATCATTTAGGGGAGGATAAGGGTTTTTCTTGAGTAAAGAGGTGAATACGGAATCCCCTTCTCTTCCTTCACACGCATATAGGTGTTCCCTAGTACCTAGCAAGCTTGATAGACCAGTTTTAGAACACATTAGCAACATGTACGTCCCCCATATGCCATGTAAAGGCTTCGTATTTTTGATTTCTTTAGAAATATTCGTTAATGTTCGACTCCGCTTCATTTCCTGTCGGGCAACGCTGTAATTAGGGCTACTGGCAATAGCGGAATGTTGTGCTATTATTTGCATCTTAAAAATCTAGAAATTATGGTTGTATTTAAACTTCGAAATGTTCAACATTAGTAAGTAATTAATTTTGAAATTGCTATCCGAATACAGAGTACAATTTTTTAAACTTCAATATTCTTATATTTAAATTAAAACAAGTTTTTTTTATTTTAGTGGCGTCGAAAATGAGCCAATGCTCAATAATCAATTACAGTTCAGTCCGAAAGAGCTGAACTTTGGCGAACAGTATGTTCCTCCTTTCTTTTTTATCTCTCTTTTTTTACTTTTAAAATAGCAAAATTTTTCTAAAAGAATTTCTTCGTTCGTCTTCCGTTTCTGTTATTTACGATTAGCTAGCATTGTTTTTGATTTACTGCTGTTCGGATTGTAGGGTGGTTGATCCAGAATCCAGGGGAGAAAGAAAGGTGATATGGCGCATCTTTATCAACTATTTCATCCACCATAGCACACTTTGGTTTAGATGTCATAGAACCCGACCATTCTGTATACGTTCTCAGCCATCTTCTACACCCTTAGGCATCCGATATTCAGTCATTTCATACGTAATATCTGTTTAGTAATCGATTGGCGTTTCAATATTTGGGGAATCAATTTGTGGTCATCGGCTCAAGTAATGACTTCAAGTTTATCGATCTCGGAGAGAGGAGAGAGGTGGGGGAATGGGGTTTCCTTCGTTGAATTGGCTTCGCATATTCGCTTTTATCATCTGATGGTGTTATTTTTTCATTGAATCGTAATAATTTTTCATTTAATTTCTTTAATCATTTTTAGGTCGATGGGTGTACCACATCAACAAAAAGTACGCGTGCACAATCCGACTGCTTCCACAGTTAGATTCGACGCTATTTCTGGCTCAACTGTTCATTTTCATTGCTCATTCCCCGAACAAAAGGTTCATTTCATTCGTATCAGCAATTTTAATAATAACATAAAAATAAAAATTTCCCATGTGTATTTGTTACTCTCCAAGGTATTAAAATCTCAGGAATTTAGGGGATTCATTATGGGAACGAAAAAGACCTGAAATTAAATTATAAGGATCAAAGGCTCCAAATAGGATGCATAGTTAGAAAACACCTTTATAAATGCCATGATTTAGGTTCCTTCTTTCCGCCAGGTATTTAGTTATGGAGTGTCTGCTGCAGTTTGATGTAATTTCTGATTTCTATGAAGTATTTCTTAAAATATACTAATTTTGTAACTATTTTTAAATGTACATAATAATTGCTAAGGGAACTTATTTATGCTTGACATTTATTCTATTTGTTTTTCCTAATCGCTTGAATTTCTATTAATGAGCCATTCAATAGACCTAATTGAATGCACAAATAAACACTAATTATTTACTGCCGGATTTTATCAAGAACATTTAATGCATCTGTTCGTAGAGGTTTGCGTTTACTTTTGTTCATTAATATAAAATGATTTTAGACGGTGAATCCAGGTGAGGCGACATCGTTTGATGTGGTTTTCTTACCAAGGCAAGAGGGCCCTATTGACAACGTTTTATTTGTGCATTCTTCTCTTGGCACCTTCACTTATACGGTATGCTTTCCACTTCATATATATTGGGATACGGTATGCCTTCTACTTCATATATGTTGGGGAATATTTGCATTTCGGTATTAGGTTTTTACCTTTGTTTGAGGAGCAATTTTATGGAAATCGAAAAAAAATTATCAGAAATTTATCTTGGGAAATTCCTTCCTTTTCTTGAAATGTACCTTTTATTTATGCTGTCATTATATTTGAAGAGGGATGGGGGAGGTGGGGAGGGGAGGAAACCAAGGATTGGTGTAAGATGTTGATTTCACCTACAGTCCATAAAAATCTACGATTGCTGTGCATATGCCGAAGGTTTCAGTATTATTTAGTCTTCGATCTACGTTTCGATTTATTGGAAGAGTGACCGAAGGGATAGGGCTGAGTTAAATTCAGGTGCGGGGTCGCGGTGCTTCAAACCCATATCGGTTACGTCCATTTGTGGGCGCACGGGTACCACTCAATGGGACGTTTGTGTCTGCGGTGCAATTGCATAATCCACATGCAAGTGGTGGTGATCTACATCTTGAGCTACCAGATATTGCACCAGACACAACACATCACAGCTCATTATGGGTAAGTTTTTATAAAGTTTGTTCAAGTTGTTGCGATGATATTATACTGTAAGTATCGTAGTCAGATTAGTATACTGTAAGTATGATATCGCCGAATACAGTAAATGCATTTGCTATCTTTGATTAGCAAGTACAGATGAACGACATGGGGGAATGGAGGAGGGCGGTAGGGGGACGACATGCTAGAACTGGAGGTCCGCTTTTGATTCCTTTATTCGGAAGTGATTTTTCTTCGTTAGTTGTTGACGCGACAGGGCAAAGAGACCGGAATCGTTCGTTAGGACTACTCTTCGGATTTTTTTCTGGATCTATTTTCCTGGATTTCTGGATCCATTACCTGTAATTCATGGAGGATCACTCATGTACGTTGATTGAAGGAGATAGCGCCTTATCAAACGAAAACGGTGATGAATGCGAAAATGTTGGCAGCAAAAGAACGGAATGCGAACGCCTATATAAAGATTAAAACGGATCTTAAGAAGAGGAAAGCAATTTCGGGAAGAGAGGGTGAGATAGAGGCAGAGGAACGATCCGAGGAGACACTAATTGTACCACTTGAAGTTTGTTAATTTCGTTAAATTTGTATATAAAATTGAGCTGTAAATTTTATTATTAAACTGCATAATCAATAATTTATGAAATTCCTTAGTGTTATATTTAAATTGTTCGTGGAAAAATTTTCATTTTCCATAGAGAGAGTGAAAAAAATTAAAAGATCATTTATGCTCTCTTTTTTAATCTACTATATACCTGTTTAGCTGTACCCATGAACGATCATTTTCGATTTCCTTGACAGACGCTCCTTATTTTCTTTTGTTTACGAAATTGCTTTTTTTTCAAAAAATGGAAAATATTTTTTTTAAAATTTCCGTCAAATTGAAAAATTTTGTCAATTTTTTGTGTTTTTAATATGTATTCAATGAATTTTTCATAAAAATTATCATCATTTTTAGAAATATAACTGTTTAAAAGAGAAAAATAAGCAATTATATAACAAAAATTAGTTTCACACATCGTTCCTCTAATGGGATCACAGGAAATGCATCTATTTTTCTTCAATAAATCTACTAAAAATATATTTTTATCAGCAGTTTATCTGGTTTGAATTTCCATCACCTGATTTTAATTTAAGGATGCATATAAAATTGAATTCATCAAATCCATAGCCTTTCGCAAACATACAACTAGTTATGTAATTCAACGTGTCATATTTTATTGGGTAGTGTTGAGATCGTAGACGATTATTGAAGTCGCAGTCGCTATATTTTTATAGGAGGTCAGTGGCACCTATGCGGCATTTAAATGTTGCACCTTTTATCGAAGATTCCAAATTTTTCGTAGTTTTCGATCTGAGTTATTATGAACCGTTGTAACATTCTTGATGGCATTGGTTCTTCTTAAATTTTTAATTTCAGGTTGAAATAACGAAGAAGCGAGGGATATTCGCGACAGTTGATCTACTTGATTTTGGACTCATCAGGTGGGGCGAGAAATCGCGCCAGTTAACGCTCGAGATTGTATCTACGTTGGAAAAAGGAATCGATATTGAGGTTTACTTTGTTGTGTTTTAGATCAAATAGGTCACTGTTTTATTCTACCGTAGATCACTATTATAAGCCCTGGTTTATTCAATTTGTTAGGAAAACGTATTCATGGTTTATCTGCAATAGCAATATATCAACAATAGTTGCATGGATGAGAAGAATCGATAGCAGTTGCAAAAAAATTTTTAGGCAGGTTTAATTGAGTCTGATTCAACGATAAGAGGAATTAGGTCTCACATCTCTAGTAAATTTTTATTCAGTGTGGAAAAAAAAACGAGTATGGAAAATCAGAGAAAAAAAAAACAGGATTGTAAAATGGCATCAAACCTTTATCAGTGTTGGTATTCCATCTTCCGGAACAGTTTGCTGGAAAGTCATATATGAAAGGATTTTTTTAATATATTAGATCGCATAACGCTGTTGCATAGTATATGTATGTTTGTCGCATTGTCTGTTTGTGTTGCGCGATGTTGTCATTGATGCAGTCATAATTGTCGAAATCTGTTTATCTTAGTGGTTTGTTTTGATCATTTGAATAAGTCTTTTTTTTTAGAATTTCATTTGTTTCTTTTGTTTTCTTTTTTGCTTTGTTTCTTTTTTTTTTGTTTTTAAATGAAGAATATCTATTTATTCATATTGAAAAACATTTTCTAGCTTTTTTTTCACTTTATTGAACATTGAATGGAATGTCATTCTACAAAAATTATTCAAATTGCTTTTATTATAATCTTCTCCTCCTTCCTTATCTCTATAAATTAATATTTAATTTCAGTCATTATATGTGGAGCGAAGTGATGAACCGAACGGCATTTATATGGAATTTGCTTCGAAACCTCCGATTTCGATAAAGTGTGGTGCTCGACAACAACCTGGTAGATGTTTAATTATATAATGCAGCAATTATTGTACAGTAGGTAACAATTACAGTAGGTAACGTTTACAGTAGGTAACAATTACAGTAGGTAACGATTACAGTAGGTAGCAATTAGAAACCCTTTTGGAAGAGGTGTGTAGAGGATAGTACGCATATTATTTATACTTTTTTTGGTTGTGCAAACTTACTACTTATACTTTTTTCGTTGCGAAGATTTGCATATTATATATGATTTTTTTTTTTTTTTAATTATTAAACTGCATAATCAATAATTTATGAAATTCCTTAGTGTTATATTTAAATTGTTCGTGGAAAAATTTTCATTTTCCATAGAGAGAGTGAAAAAAATTAAAAGATCATTTATGCTCTCTTTTTTAATCTACTATATACCTGTTTAGCTGTACCCATGAACGATCATTTTCGATTTCCTTGACAGACGCTCCTTATTTTCTTTTGTTTACGAAATTGCTTTTTTTTCAAAAAATGGAAAATATTTTTTTTAAAATTTCCGTCAAATTGAAAAATTTTGTCAATTTTTTGTGTTTTTAATATGTATTCAATGAATTTTTCATAAAAATTATCATCATTTTTAGAAATATAACTGTTTAAAAGAGAAAAATAAGCAATTATATAACAAAAATTAGTTTCACACATCGTTCCTCTAATGGGATCACAGGAAATGCATCTATTTTTCTTCAGTAAATCTACAAGAAATATATTTTTACCAACGGTTTATCTGGTTTGAATTTCCATCACCTGATTTGAATTTAAGGATGCGTATGAAATTAAATCCACCAAATCTGTAGATTTTTGCAAACATATGAATAGTTCTATAATTCGACGTGTCATATTTTATTGGGTAGTATTGAGATCATAGACGATTATTGAAGTCACAGTCGCTATATTTTTATAGGAGGTCAGTGGCACCTATGCGGCATTTAAATGTTGCACCTTTTATCGAAGATTCCAAATTTTTCGTAGTTTTCGATCTGAGTTATTATGAACCGTTGTAACATTCTTGATGGCATTGATTCTTCTTAAATTTTTAATTTCAGGTTGAAATAACGAAGAAGCGAGGGATATTCGCGACAGTTGATCTACTTGATTTTGGACTTATTAGGTGGGGCGAGAAATCGCGCCAGTTAACGCTCGAGATTGTATCTACGTTGGAAAAAGGAATCGATATTGAGGTTTGTTTTGTTGTGTTTTAGATTAAATAGGTCACTATTTTATTCTACCGTAGATCACTATTATAAGCCCTGGTTTATTCAATTTGTTAGGAAAACGTATTCATGGTTTATCTGCAATAGCAATATATCAACAATAGTTGCATGGATGAGAAGAATCGATAGCAGTTGCAAAAAAATTTTTAGGCAGGTTTAATTGAGTCTGATTCAACGATAAGAGGAATTAGGTCTCACATCTCTAGTAAATTTTTATTCAGTGTGGAAAAAAAAACGAGTATGGAAAATCAGAGAAAAAAAAAACAGGATTGTAAAATGGCATCAAACCTTTATCAGTGTTGGTATTCCATCTTCCGGAACAGTTTGCTGGAAAGTCATATATGAAAGGATTTTTTTAATATATTAGATCGCATAACGCTGTTGCATAGTATATGTATGTTTGTCGCATTGTCTGTTTGTGTTGCGCGATGTTGTCATTGATGCAGTCATAATTGTCGAAATCTGTTTATCTTAGTGGTTTGTTTTGATCATTTGAATAAGTCTTTTTTTTTAGAATTTCATTTGTTTCTTTTGTTTTCTTTTTTGCTTTGTTTCTTTTTTTTTTGTTTTTAAATGAAGAATATCTATTTATTCATATTGAAAAACATTTTCTAGCTTTTTTTTCACTTTATTGAACATTGAATGGAATGTCATTCTACAAAAATTATTCAAATTGCTTTTATTATAATCTTCTCCTCCTTCCTTATCTCTATAAATTAATATTTAATTTCAGTCATTATATGTGGAGCGAAGTGATGAACCGAACGGTATTTATATGGAATTTGCTTCGAAACCTCCGATTTCGATAAAGTGTGGTGCTCGACAACAACCTGGTAGATGTTTAATTATATAATGCAGCAATTATTGTACAGTAGGTAACAATTACAGTAGGTAACGTTTACAGTAGGTAACAATTACAGTAGGTAACAATTAGAAACCCTTTCGGAAGAGATGTGTAGAGGATAGTACGCATATTATTTGTACTTTTTTTGGCTGTGCAAACTTACTACTTATACTTTTTTCGTTACGAAGATTTGCATATTATATATAATTTTTTTTGTTTACGTTGAGTGAAAAAAGGATATTGTTGTTGGATCGAACGTCTGCAGTATTGCGAATGTGATTAGAGCTCCGGAGTTGTTTTCTCTAAAAGAGCAATACATCATGTGAAAAGAGATTAAGAGACCCCAGGTTGCACCGGTACCTTGAAGGTACTCTAATTGGATTTTTGCCAAACCGTTAAAAATTCTTTTCTAATTTTTTCATAGTTTAAAAGAAACGTATGAAATTGGCAACTAAATTATTGTTGATTAGCATCCTATAAAATGATTTGCATAAACTCTCAGCTTCAGGTGCTCCAAAAGCGATCGCTAAAGTGATGTTCGATTCGAAATTGCTAAAACCGCAGACGGGTGGAGCGAAGTTATTGAGATATAAAGGCAGAATAATTGCTGACAGCCGTGGTGGAAATTATAATGTATCGGTGCCTTATGTTGCGACCGTTTATACGGGGTATCTATGCTGAACTTTATTTGCATATCTTTCAGTTTGTTGATGAATGATTAGGTTGTAAATATCCGTAGTATAATACCCAGTAGGTTTATTCTTGTAGTAGTATGAGGTTAAAATTGTTTCGGTATTTAGGTCTCATTTAAAGTTAGAATTATTTAACTATTTAAGTTTCATCTAAGATTAAAATTGTTTAAGTATTTAAATGTCAATATGATATGATCGGGAAGTGGTAGATATAGCTAGTGCATTTGCATTATATTTGTAATTTTTATTTTCCATTGTTCTTTCGCTCTCTTTCGTAAATTAAACTGTGCAAAAAATGATTGTCGCAATTCTTTCGGCTTCCGATCTATAGTTAAATTTCAGACTTTTATCTCAAAGTTTGATTTATTTTTTCTTAACTTCGAAAAGTGGTTTATTGCAATGCTCATAACAGATAACAAGTGTTTAATTACAGGTCATTAGAGCAAGGTGCCGACGAGACCGCATTTCATAGTCAACTTGAGCCACCAATTTCGCATGGTGTCTCCCTTACGAATAATCTACCATTCGGTGTTGCTGCATGGAATATTTCACTTGGCGCTAATGCGAGAAGATCATTCGTTGTGAGTTAGAATTTATCGATATTATTAGATAATTGTTTTGGAATATATGTGATAAAGCTGAATATTAATTACCCGCTGGAAGTTATGAAATTGCTAGCTATTTGCTATTCGAATTTAGTCCCACTTTTACGATTTTTTGATAGGAGAGGGTCTCTAATTAAATAATAAAGTACTCGATTGTTGAATATATAGGCTACTACTCAGTTATTTTCGTTAAAGAAGGTCGTGAACTAGCTCCGGATACTATAGTCTGACCAATGATTACAGTCTGTATTAGGTGCAACCAAAAGTGATTAATTTCAGTCAGGTAAGTGTTGTGGTCATATATATGATTTTGTTTGATTTGATTATAGGCGAAACTTCTAAGCCGCGTTGTAACATTGGCACCTGGTGAGTCGAGACCTGTCTTCTGGTTGAAATATACAAGGAAAGAGGAGGATGGATTCGTTTCGCATTGCACTTTGCATACAAATGTTACAACGTTTAGTGTACCGATCGTTATTTTCAACGGGAAATTGCGGGTTGGATTTTTTGCTTTTTTTAAAATTTCTTTTCAACTTTTTTTGTTTTGAACGGAAATATATTAATTTATTGATTCGATGATAGACTACTTAATCGATCGATAATTATTGCTGCATGACACTAATTTGTTGGTCAGTTTTGTTGTCGTCAATTTTGATAGGGAGCAGAAAGCTATTGATCTTTTTTTGCTTAAATATGCAAGCTATTTATCTTTTTTTTGTTTACCTTTGAGGTGCAGTTTGCATGTTTGTCTTTAATAAATTAAAGCCAAATCGATTTATTAATTCGTGGGTTTATTCTATTCAATTTTTATTTAGTTAGAGTTTTTTATTTGAAACATTACGCCTATTCACCGAGGGCATAATTTCAGGTGTCTTTATACTCAATAGATCAATCGCAATTCGATTTTGGATTAATGGATGCCGGTGATTCAAGATCGATCCAGGTGAATTTTATTCCTTCATAGGAGGAGAATGAGGTAAGTAGTTGGTCACGAAATGTTGATCTCATAGCCGGAAGTCATCCAATTTTTTGATTTAACCTATCGAAATGATTCGATGATATTCTGAGGAAGATATAGTGTTCTTGGAAAATCTGTAGATGCTATAGGAATAATTTGTGATTATATTTGTTCTTTCAGTTTTAGTGCTACTCCTAAAGTTCACCCTTTTTTACCTGTAATTTTTCCCCCTGTGAACTTTTAGTCTTCTGATATGGTTATATATCTATTCACATCAATGAATGAATATTTCTAAGAGAAAATAAAAATTGAATTTGAATTTTTTCTATTTATAAGAGAAGGAATTCTTATTTATGAGAAAATAAAAAAAAAAAAGAAAATATTTAAAAAAAATGAAACAAGAAAAAGTGAACTAAAATATCCATCCACTTTCAAAAAAAAAAAATTTTTTTTTTTATTAAGGGTATTTTCAGTTCGCAATAACGAATGAGAATCCCGTAGCAGTGAAAGTGAAACAATTGCGTAATGCATTACCCTCGATGACGTCACTCACTCTACTTGGTATCGAAGCGGGTAATCATACAGTACTTGCGAATACAAAAACGCGTGATTGGAGTCATATCTGGCAACAGGTTTGTGGCATTATGTTCTCTATGAAACTATGAGGGAGGGGGAGGGGTCACAGCATAAGGGGGGATCTCAGCCGACTGCCAACTCAGCTATTCTGCTACAACTCAACCACAAAAAGGTGTTGAAAAATATTTTACAGGTGTTTCAAAATGCCGCTTTATATCCGTTCAGAGATAGGTGACGTCATTGTTAAATGGGCAGAAGGAAGGAGGTTTAAGAAGGATGCAGGTAAAGATTCGCGGCTTGCAGTACAGATGTGTGAGGTTCCTAAGTGGTGGACCTTCTTTGAAGATGATGGCATTGCGTTAAACCTTTGTAGGCGTTAAACTTTGCTCAGGTATCATGCTTTCAACTCGATGGATGTTTGCCATATAATTTCAGGGTATGGATTTCATATTGCCAGGTCGTAGTTTCGCAGTATTCAAGTATACTTTGGTGGCGCCATTGGATCGATCGGTGCTTCGAGACGCGTTTGTCATTGAAACCGACTTCGAAAGAATGTAAGCTCGTTTGGGTGGGTATTTTTTCGAAAGAACTCAATTTGTGTGGCGTGCCAGAGTTCTTCTTCGTTGTGGATAAATATAGGGCACGCATTAATTGCAGTAGTGATTCGAACTTCTCGAACTTGAAGTTGACGTCAAGAACAAGCTCATGACCTTGTTCATTGCTAGCTCGAGGATGTGATGGGAACATTTTTATGTGGTGGGGTTGCAAAATCATTGGTTTGTGGCCAGGAGGAAAGAAGAATTATGTATATGTCTTCGTTCGGCAATCGATGACAATATTTTCATGTTTTAGTGTCCCTTTTTCTAAATTTATTTCTGCATGTTTATTGAGATTTCCGGACCGGAAGCCGTCTTGACTATCGTTTATACAATTGATCTTTATGACGGGTGTTAGTGGTCGTTGTTTGAGCGATATTCTTTGAAAAGTTTTTGATGGTTTAAGTATGCACGTCATATATTTATCGGCATTGATGCTTAACTAAGTTGAAGTGGATATACATGGTATATCACCGTTGCATTTGCAGGACATTCCCGGTTAAATATTCGTTAGATGAGGGAGCGGTGGTATCTCTGCCTGAACGATTGTCGTTTGTACGCTCATTTCCTGGTAAAATGAGTTCATTAGCGTTGCAGGTATGATTTTCTCTTTCTTTTTTTTAACGGTATTTGTATTTTTTTTTCGCCCATCGATTTACCTTTTTTGCTATTCTTCGAAATATTTCTATCTATTGTCTGTCGCATCACCATATATCTACCTTTGTGGCATAGTTTGTATGAACGTTACCTTTGGCTGTGACGAACAATTTAGGTGAGGTTTAAGGGGAACTCCCTTTACCTCCTCCCTCTCCCACCCTTTCCTTATTATAGTTTTCTAGTTCTAAGTGCTGATTTTGTGCTTTCATTTGTGAATGCTACCTATTGCATATACCAGTATGGGCCGCCGATTGCGGAACGTTTGGACGGCGGGTAACAAGAAGAGGGGAGGATGGTGAAAGGGGAGATGCAGCTAGCTACTCATCTGTGACTGGCAAAGAGGTGGTTGGCCGTATGATGCTTGGGTATGGGGAGGGTATAGCGGTCGTTTAATGGAATGATAGAATAGCATTTTATTTATATATATTTTAATGTATAATGAAAGTGATCGGATTGTATTATTTTTCAGGTGTATAGCACATTTAAGAGGGATATGTATGTATTACGAATGTCAACACTTTCACATGATCCACGAATATTTTTTGAATCATTCCCAGCAGATAGTCCACCAATTCTTAAGGCCGATCAACTCTCGAATCTCGGCCGTGTGCTATTCATGCCAGGTGCAACATGTACTGATAATTGTTACGTTGGTAAGTTATCGGATTTTTTTATTTTTATTTTATTTTATTTATTTGTTTATCTATTTTTGCAAAACCAAATTCATCGAATTTTTATCGAACCAAAATCAGCTCGAATAATTAATTTTAAATATTCGCAAAAAATTTTTTCACTTGTAAACATTTCAGATTCTATGATTCGATTGAGTAGATGGATGCATACTGCGGAGAAATCAATTTGGAGAGCAGATTCTCTAATTCTCTTTAATAGCGAAAGTTAAACGAATTAATCACCAGACGGTATATAGGCTGCATAGTAGTGATATTGATGTGCAGATATTACGTTGTAGGCGTGTCTTAAGCCTATTCATATGTATAAGTTTTATGTAGTTTTATGTTGAATTTATTATTCTAATATTTTATTGAAGGTATGCCACTGCACACGGCCGATGGACAGTGGTTCACATATGGCATCAAATTACCTCAAAATCTGGCCGAAATTGATTCATATTTATATAAAAGGTTTGTGTTTTTTTATTTATGAGGTGATGCTTAGGAGACTGTAATTATGCAGTAATTGAAAAATAATTTTTTTTTGTTGTTTTTCAAACGGTTTTTCTACGCATCTTAACCGATAGAAAAAGCACTCAAAGTTTCACTTTCGCACTGGTTTTTGAAATAGTATTGACGTTTGATATTCCGGTAAAGGTGCTCTCAGATGTTGTCAATTTGCACTGGGGAGGATTGCCGGATAGGTGGGAAGCTACCTGACTTTTAATTAACTTTTCCCACCTTTTTCGCATATGCTTGCCGTTAGTTTTTGTGTAATAGTTTAGGCGTTGCTGATGATAACGATGTAGAGGTTATGCTGAATTTAAGGTTGCGTCGGAAATGGTTGGCCATCAAAGCGGACGGAAGGAATTTGGTGAATGCGACCGTAATTATCGATACGGATCAGGTATGGTTTTCCGGTCCTTTTTTCCGGTTTACCGTTTTAAGATTATTCCAAGCGAAGAACACTTCTTCCATTCTTTGGTGACATATGCGCAACGGTGATTAAATGAAATTAGCTTGCTGTTGACAGCTGTCATACTTTTTTAGTATGTTGTTTGATTGATGCATATCATGTCTATCAAACGATGGTTAAACTCCACTAGTAATCGGGGTTATAGCCGATGTAGTCAGCTTAGCATCACTTTTGGTTAGTTGGTGGTGTAGGTAACTTACTACAGGTAAGTTTATTAGCTCGCAGTTAGTAATACGGGTAACTTTACTATCTCACCGGGCTATTGTAGTAATAATAAAAATATTCACATATTCGGTTAGGATAAGATTTGTTTGCAGTACAAACGTTTAACTTCAGAATTTTTTTCAAGGTAAAACATGTCGCAGTACCGGTACAAGGTGAACTTGTATGGCCAAGGCTATTGACAAAATCAGTTGTGCATTTCCCGCTTACGGCAGTTGGTAATTTCACAGTGAGTTGCTCATCGAATTATTATTATTTCTTAGTCTAAAATTCTATATTTCCGAGTTTTTGGCTTATGTTATTGATTGGCAATTTGTTTTATTTCTTGTCACCAGCCATTTTGCATACGGAACAATCGTGCATTTTAGTTTCTGATGCAACTCTATTATAAAAACATCGTGTAGACATACTTTGGATGTATTGGACCCTTTATCTTAGAGGGAAGAGGGAAATTAGAGGGAGGGGAAGGGAGGAATAAGGTAAAGGGACTTTTTTCTTGTTTTAGAGTCACTCATTGAACCATGGTGGTTTAGCTGGTACCCTCTTTTATGTATATAAGGTCATTATGAGTTTGCAGATTGTCAATCTCACGCTAACAAATCCGTCATCGTTACCGGTTGTGGTACAACTATTACCATTGGTAATCTATCCGGATGCGGAATCACTCGTCGATTTCTTCAGAGATGAACTCGAATCGCCTTTAACTGATCCTATAGAAATGAATGAAACATTGATGTTTTCATTGCGGGATACGGAGCTTTTCACTCTTAAACCGGATAGTCCAGTACCTAAACTTAGAGAACAATTGGAACGCGTACTTGGCATACAAATACCAAAGTGAGTTTTTGTTTATGGTGATAACATTGGTTTGGTCACCAAAAATTAGATTGTTATTTGGAATGTCTAAGTTTCTACGACTAGGATCGGAATATTTTTTGATGGATATTCGATATCCTAGGCTACCGGTTGTTCTATCAAGCGAGCATAATTGATTCATTGAGTTGTGATGGCATTCACTTAATGCATTGTTGAATGAGGATGATCTTCGAAGGAAGTATACAAAAAGAGAGTGTGGTTCTTAGCATCTTTATATATGGCAGAGGTATTCAATTTTTTAAGGTATATCTAAAGCTCTAGTGAAGCATATACTATTTTAATTTTATTTTTATTTTGTTTTTTCTCCTTCTTGGTGGAGAGAAATATAATTGTAAATCGTCATTGGGCATATGAATAATGCATAAAGATGCTTCGCGGGTTATGTAAACTAAGAAATTGTTTAAATGAAGAAAGAATGGTCAGCCGAATTTTTTTTACTTCCTACATGTAAGCATTCAGCAACAAGAGGTGGTCTAGTATGTATGCCATTATGCAAATATTGCATCATGCTGATAGTGAGCAGAAGGTGAGCAGTAGTTGTGAATTGCTAGCTTAAATTAAACTTGTTAGCTTAACTATGGATTTTTGATTATACCTGTGGATTATAGGTATAGGTTGTTGATCGTTGTGTAGTGTGGAGTATGCTGCTGCAAGGTGTGTAATATTTGTAGGTTTACTCTTTCGATGTTACTACAACCGGGAATGAAGGTGCGTATACGAGTTGGCTTCCTTCCATCCGACTACACTCTACGATCATCACTTTTGCTTATTCGGTGAGTATTGCTTCGATTCTAAATGTTTTTATTTTATTGCGACAACTTAGGGGAACACAAATTGAGATGTAAGTTGAGCACCGATAAAGCGATTCGAAGAAGATGAGACTATTTTTTGTAGATTTATTGCGGGCACAATATTTGACACTGTTTTGAAGCGGTGTAGCTTAAGCCAACGGTCGTATTAATGCGATTATTAGAATGGTCAAACTTGGCCATAGTAATCTGAGGCCAAGCTTCGTCACAGACCGTGACAAGTTTATAGAGGTATCATAAATTACTGCTAATATAACGCTTAATAGGGGAATAGATCTGCTAAAATATATTATTCATGAATTTTTGTTGCATTTAACAGTTGCAAAATTATGAGTCGTGTAGTACTTGAGTCCTGCTAGTCAACTGCTGAATAAATTGTTTTTGTTTTAGGGGGAGGGGGGGGGTAGGGAGGAAGCAGCTCGAACGTTGATGGGATAGATTGCTTAGCATTACCTAAGGTGGAAGCTTTCCAGCAATATCTGAAATTGATTTTCGGTTTATTGCTGCAAAGATAAATAAAATCAAAAAATGATAGATATTTATTCGGTCGTTGATTTTCAGCAATAATTTGACGGTGATGGAGCCGGTCGTGTTATATGGCCGTGGTGCACATATGGATATGCAAGTTGAGGGACGTGCCGCTCGAACTAAAGATCCGTTGATGTTCGAAATACAACCACATCATCTAAGTGATTGCCATAATCCTAAACGTTAGTGGTTAATGCTTGCGGTTTATTTTTAGGCACTATTGTTGGTGTGTTTTGTGAGCTATCCACAAAAATTATACTGAAATGTTTTAATACATTTCATTCTTATGCATTGGATTATCCGTGGTGTCGATTGGGGTATTTCAGGTTTGCGGAAGGCATGAATCTTCTTGCATCTGCATTAGAAAATAAAATAATATCCCTTTTTTGTAAACTGATTTACTGAGTTATCATATAATTCATTGGTCCTTTCTTACAATTGTTTATAGTTATTGATTGGTCTTTCATCCAGAAGCCATCTAATAAGGCGTGATGTCCTGGATCAGTGTTTGTTAAAGACGCGGACATTTGTAGATCCAAGTGAGTATAAAGTATTGTCACAATAGGAATTGTTATATTATAGCGATATGAGCATAGGTTGAATTTTTGTTGATTGAATTTAGGTTGAATTTCAGGTTGGATAGGTTGAATTTCAGGATTAACGCATAAACTCTTCACAACGTTAACAGTGAAGCGATCGTTTACGGTGATTAATTCTGGTGAGGTGGCATTCACAATAGTCAATATGAGCCTTAATAATATTCCTTGCGAGAATCGTGGATTTAAAATCTTAAATTGTCATCCATTTACTCTCGCACCAAACGAAACACATATCATCGATATTGCGTAAGTGTATATTATATTTTATTTTTACTTTGTTTTATTTATTTATTTATTTGTTTATTTATTTCTTTGCTTGTTTATTCATTTATTTATTTGTTTACTTGTTTATTTGTTTTGTTTATTCACCTATTTATTTATTTTTAATATTTATTGTTTTTGTATTTTATGTTCAGTTTATCGTACCGACTCTCTTAGTGCTTACCATTGAATTTTTTTTTTTTTGACTTCCTAAAAATTTTTTTTCGATATTCTAAAATTTTATTCTAAGAATATTCAAGAGTAAAGAGGATTGATGTGAATTATAGTCGATAGAAATGTGGCATTATTCCTTCTTATTGATCAAGAGATGTTAATGTGATCGCCGAATTGGTATTACAGTTTTTCCTCAAGACACACTTATAAGCACTTGAAGCAGTCGAAGTTGAAAATTTTCAAGTGATTTTTTTACATTTCAGTAATATTTGAGAGTCTTGTTAGTATAAGGTTTTTGATGATTATATAAGTGCTCTCTCAAATCTTCTAACCAGTTTTTTCACCACTTAACTTCGAGAGTAACGCCTACGAAGAGGGCAGCAGCCAAGAGGCTAAATTTTGAAGCCATAGAGTGTGGACGTCCACGTTTTGTGGGGATGGTACTAAACTCGAAACGATAGTCTTGAGTAAAACTCAAATTTGAGAGAACTTCAACAGAGAAAAGTGGGTGGTCAGGAAGCCAGGACTATGCCCAGTTTTTGAAATCAAGGCTTACGTACCTGCCGTATAAGTTTCATCCAACTTGGTGCAGTGAATCGAAGTTCAAAATACAGAAGTGAATGATGTCTAAACAATATGCGTTTTTTTGAGACGTAAACAATAGGTGGAAATAAAAAAAGAAATTTTTTCTTCAATGCTTTATATGCGAAAAAAATGCCAAATCGTTGTATTAGTTAAATTTTAACCTGAAATTTTCTTTTTGATTTTAGGTATACACCTGATTTCTTAATGTCATGGAATGAGGCAGCACTGCAATTCTATATGCATATGAATGGCACATCTTGGTTGTTCCCATTGGGCGCTTCTGTCCCCCGTCATTTACTCTCGAAATGTCATGCTGCTTTACCGAGGCCACCATTCGAAAGCCTCATGTATTATTCATGTGTCTCTGCACTTGTGTTAGTTTCTTTCTTCTCCTTTTTTAAAGTTCGGGACCTCAAGGATGGGAGATGGGAGGAGGGTGTGAGGTGTAGGTGAGCAGATGCGGTATGGAGTTGCGCCGGAACGGATTGGCAGAAGAGCTTCATTAAACACTGCCCATCTGAAGTTATCGCAGAAATTACCAGAGATGGACCACGAGCTTCTATGTTTTTGTTGACTCAGATTACGAAGGTTGTATATTCAGTTTTGTAACCTCTAATCTGAGAGCGTTGTTTCGAAAGTGATCTTTCAGATTTTGTTTGGTATGTGTGGTGGCATGCGCATATTTGGAAGGGGACCGCACAGTAACATGTGCTATTCGACAGCAGTATAGTCAATCGCGTCGTGTGTTCGATCTCAATGCACTCGACCCGAATGGTCTTGGCAGACAAGTCATTCCTGGCTCGTCGACCACAGGTGAACTTTAATTTGCTGCTTATCGCTTTTCTGGATTACATTTGAGGGAGATCCTAGAAGGCAGCGGTGCCTTAGTGAACCACATTGATAGGCCTTGCAGAAACCGCCTAAAGTATAGATGGCCAACCCTATGAAGTTGAAAGAGGTGGCCAGGTGCGAACCCCTGTTGCTTTAGTTTGCAGTTGCACTGGAGAAATTCCAACGATTTCTGGCCGTTGTCCGTTATGCAGTCATAATGGCCAAATTTATGAGCCACACAATTCGCTAATATTGACAGTTGTCAACTGTGGGATTGTGCAGGAAGATAGCTCGAGGTAGCTTTTATTTGAGGTGGGCATCGAAACGGAGATTGTCGCTAAAATTTGCCATCAGGGGCCAATTTTTGTTTACTGTACACTTGTGATATAATATAAATACTGTAGAATAAAAGAAATTTAGAAGATATTTGTATAGCAAAATAATGCAGTAAGCATTTTAGTGATAGTAAAAGTTGAAAGGTACGGTATATCTGAAGTAGGTGGAGAAGGGATTGCCTTAGGTGATGACATCATCGATTATCAATTAGAGATCATGATTTATCCTAAGGCTTCACTTTCACTCTTAGAATTTCATTTGTTCCTGAAGTTCCTTTCTAGTACCCCCATAGTCGGGTCGTAATGATTAGAAAGAGGTGAAAACTCCATTTGAGTGTAAATTTTCATTTATTGCATTGCTTCCACTTCACAATTTGCTATTTTCCATTTGGTCATTTCGCTGTTTTTTTTTTTTCTGTTTTTTCAGTCTTTCGCTCTTTATCGACGCATTCGTTTTCGCTATTTTTTATAGGGATTTTTAAATTGTATTAATCGTTCCTCTTCAATATTGATCTACTACCTATCGAAAGAGAGTATTTTCTATGCTCTCATAAACTATGTAATAATTAGTTGGTTTTTTTTTTTCACTTGCAGGTGATAAGAAACACTCTCCACGTCGTCATGTGCTTCATTATGCGGAAGATGCGAATATTTTTGTTCGATCATTTTGGCAGACGGCCAACGGTGTTCTTTGGCTGTTTTCATTTGTATGGCAATTTAGGAGTGATGAGGTCTGTATTTGCAAGAAAAGAAAATCTTTTTTCTTAATGATTTGCTTAGTTTTGCATTATCACTGATATATTGATGAAGTAGCCGATGATATAATTGTGTTGGTTATTTGCAACGATATTCTCGTTCATAGGTTTTTTTTTAAACCGTGAAATTACCAGCCTGAATTATGTTATTAGAACTTAAATCTTTGAACATTGCTGTTTTATTTCTCAACGACTAACTATTCCCAGTATATTGCACGTAAATGAGGGATTAATCGGCCACTGTGGAATAAATCCAGGCGCTGGATAAGTATATCTTCGATGTGAACACTTAAATATTACTTGACGCATACGCTTTATACATATATGATAGATGAATTTCTTTTTTTTTTGAAATGTTTTCGACTAACATATCATATATGTACCAAAATATTGAGGTTTTTATTAGATATTGTGGTGGTTAGACCTGAATCAAAGAAAAATTGAAGTATTTTATTTATCAGACGTTCTCACCCTTTCCATTTGACATTTTTTTTCAGAGAATGTGCTAGGTGCATTTTCGATGTTACATTTTTATGTATTTTTGTGATATGAGGTGATGTGTTGGTCATTATACCATATTGGGCAGGTATCGGGTTACTGATCTTAAAGTGAAATATGCTAGCTAACTTCTAAAGTTTTTCAATTATTTCATGGCTAATCTGTGCATGGCTTCTGGCATGTCGGTTTAGGTCGGTTCACTTCCTATATTAAAATGAGGCAAAAGGTGGTTCAGTGCGTAAGGTTGTCGTCGTTTACAAATTGCCAAGCTGGATTTGCGGGAAAAGATTACTGTAGAGAGGTAAAGAACCGTTTCAACCTTTGAATATAACGACGATTTCGATCATTTTTGCATTTTATGCATAAAATAGAAACGCTAATATTTTTTCATCTCATAGAGGGAGGATGGGGGAAGGGGGGGGGGGGAATATTTCTTTGCTCATTATTAAAAGATGTGAGAGCGTTCTATTTTCCTTTCTATTAATGGTATCGATCGTGGTTATTTTCTATGCCAGTTGTTCGAAACATTTTCCACTAATGATATAGGTAAGAGAGGAATTTTTTGTTGAACTTCTGATCAATGACCGTTTTTGTTTTGGATGAATATTTCTAATATTTTAGCCATCACCAACAACAAAGGATAGTAGAAATCGTACATTAAAAGCGCCTGTTGTGAAGAGTATTCATGTACAAACAACCTCATATATTAAACAAAGTGGTGCAAGGACATCTCTATCATCCCCATACGATTCGATGGGCACTGCGGTGATCTTTACACGTATCAATAAAGAGTTGGTTTTACGTTATATTTCATTTATGTTTGCTTGAGTCACTACAGAAAGATTATCGCTGAGAATGTATTCGATGGTAATAAAACCTTCAGGTAAAAAATGACCTTCAGAGCTGCTAAAAGAAGGTCATCAATTGAAGTGTTTATTGGTCACTTCGGATCATCTAGAATACATTCGATTGAAAGTTTCAATTTTGAAATCGTCATAGCAGCATTGACGTTTTCTTAATAAAAAGCTTTTAGTACGTCCACGTTGAATAAAGATTTAGCAATTAATCTATGTTATGGATAAGGCTTCTAACTTAAAGCCTAACGCTTAAACTTTTTTATTGTCATATCGAATAGTGAGCAGTTCATAGTGATGCAATTATAGTTAGTTCCCGACAAATTTCTATAAATTCCCTTTGTACGATATGCTAGAATCTACCTAGACATTACATAGATGACATAGGGAGAAGCTAACATCAATTGTTATACGATTTATGAAATATAGGAAGTAGTAAAAGAGTAATACATGGGAAGGAGATTTGAGTAGTGCTGTTTCTTACACTCCGTCACTTTTCCCTTATTAAGTCTCACGAGTTTTTTCCATCCTATAAGGTTCCTTAAGGTGTGGGTATTTTTTTGCATTGATACCCAAGAATTGTTGACGATCATGTAAAACTGATTCCCACTTTTCAGTATTCAGCGTTTTTATCTCCTTTCTTCGTATTAGGAACCGTAAAATTAGGATAAAAATATTTTACAATCTTTCGACGTTTATTAAAAGGACATGGTAGTTGTAGGGGTCGGCGAATACGGCCAGCAGTTCATCGCTATCACAAACAAAATCGGCTGATATTTCACCATCCCCGGCGACGACGAATAAGTCATTTGGGATTGGAACAGGTGGTTCGTCAACGGTAACAGCGAAAACAGGTGGTACGAGAGATGAGGAGGGCGCGCGAGGTTGGACAGAGCGTAAATATGGGACGAAGACAATGGATTCTGGAAGAAGGCGCCGTTCAGAATCGGCTTCCGATGCAACACTTATGGGACCGATACCAACGAATATTGAGGAGCGTTTAAAGAGGAACGAAGCGCTTATGGATGGTGGGCGAAGCAGAAATTATGGTGGACTCAGACGCAAAGGAGGTAGGAGTATCAATACTGCTTATTATTTGAATGATCTTTAAATTTTATTATAAGAGTAGAGTGTGTAATTAAATAGTATGGGAGGAGTTTTTCGATGTGCGAGGAGGGGGTTGCTACCTACTTCCGAGTATTTTCATTGGGAAAAGTGAAATGGAAAAGAACCGAATTTTCTTTTCTTCAAGGAAAAATCATTCACATGAAGAATTTAGGTGGAATTTCGTAACAAAATCATATAGATGGTTCTTGCAAACACCTTATAGAACATAAGGTCTGATCATCCTATCGCCATATTTCTTTTCCCTTTCTTTCTTCTTACCATCCTATCGTCCTATTCACTTCCTTCTATCCTCATCGGTGTCTTCTTGTCGTGAAGATGGCTTTTATCCTTTCATTATTTCTCTCGCTTTTTCATCACCACTTCAGCGCGTGACTGGGAGTGCATTAAAACGCCTCACTAAGCACTTGGATTGTTTTAACTGTCTAAAATGATTATACTTCTAGTGGAAATATTGGAAATATTTGGAAAATGAAAATATTCAATTAACTCCATTATTAAATACTAAAATATTACTCTGAAGGTATTTAACTTAAATATTAAATCACTAACTACGTAGCTTATTTTGAAAAGGATTGCTTACCTATTTTATCTGTCAGGTATTGGATTAGACCAAAAAACCTATACCTAAGCCAAAAAAGTTTTCCCATATGGAACAGTTTATACGATTTATCTTCCATCTATATTAACATCATTGCAGCATGAGAAAGAAACTATAGTGCATATATGATCTTGTGTCTGTACATTGTATAGGTGTAGAAAACAAAAAGGTTAATATTCTCGAAGTGTTAAGTACCATAAGTATCCTAAAAAGGATCGGTGAATGGTTATAAAATTATAGCGGTGAGTAGAAGTGGCGAGGAATTGTCAACAGCCGGCGGCAATATTCATCGACAGGACGGCAAATCCCATATAATGATAAAGCAATCGAAGCGCAAACTATCGAAATCGCATTCACTTCAACGTGAGGGTACAAATGAACGCACAAGCAGTATGAGTAGTGATATGGATAGTGATTTGATGTTGGGTGGCGAATCGAATCTTATCACTGCTCGATCACCTTCAATTACTATCAGTGATACAACGTATAACGCTTCAGAGAGAACTCGTGATTGGCTTTCACCGCCTTCTGAAAGAGCGCTAGATGAACGGTAAGTATTTTTGTTTTGAAGGTTTTTAGTTATTGCTTCCCCTTCTTTTATGGCAGTTAAAAACATGGATAATCTAATATTTGAATACTTGAATACTTGAGAACTTTGGAAGTGGGAGGAAATAAGTGAAGTGAATATGTGTTTATCTTTTCAGTTCGGAAGCTGGTTTTAGTGATGCGAGTGCGGCACCCGAATGGGCTGATGGACCTCCGATTAATAGTTCTGGTTAGTGATTGTTATTTTTATAGACTTTTAGAACTTTAAGCATGCTTTATTTTATAGCACTGATTAGTTGCTTTTATACGAAAAAAATTTCATGCGAAGATTGTAAAAAATATCAACTTTTAGCAGGTGGTTTTTATTTAGACAACTTTGGCAGAAATGCGAAGGGTAAAAGGTGGACTGCCGTTGATTGAACCTTTTCTAGGCAGATAGGTTACAAATTGTTTCCAAATTAACTGCTGTTCTAGGTCGCCCTTGAACAATGAGTAATCCAGTTACAAGACACGTGATGCGACCGAGTCATACCTGTTGTATAGGTTTGAAGGGTGCATTTTACCTAATAAAATGAGTGAGTAACTGACTTAGAATAGCGCACTAAGCAAGAGAGCACCTTATAGCGATGCTTTATTGGGAGGATTAACATATAGGTTGAACATGTTGGGGAATTATGTTCACGTTTTTATCTTCTTTCTACTACCATCTGCCTTACTTTTTTATCTTCATATATATTACTTTTGGTATAGGTCTTTATATGTTGCTTGGCCGCTGTCATGAGCGTTTCGAGATCTTTTCTTGTCTACTGAATTGTTGAATAAATTATTGCTTTTTATAAGTCAGGAACCTTTATATATGTCAAAGGTCAGAAACTTTTCTATATCAGAGGTTAGGAACCTTTTTTTATCAGAGGTCAGGAATTTTGCACGTCAAAGATCAGAAACTTTTTTCTATATTACAGGTTGGGAACTTTTTTTATATCAGAGATCAGGAACAATAGAAAAAAGAAGTGATCTTTATGAATGGTAACGATCTTTGCTTGTAGATGGCAACGTAGATGAGGACTTCAGTGCACTTGCTGCAGCTGCCGAGCGTTTATTCGATTCGACTGATACGAATATAACTGTACCTGTTTCAACAACAACTGTATCGTCCACCAAATCAGGTCAGCACCAACAATCGAAAAGAAATACAAGAAAGAAGCACAACAATAGCAATAATAAGACAAATTATGGTGAGTGTGATCGGTTTCTTTTTGAAGATATCCATGAGCTATGGCAAATTAGCCTATAAAACTGCTCGCATGCTTCCTATCCAACCCAATTTCGAGAATGTGGCTATATTTTAGATGGAAGTTTACGGTCGATCATTTTGGTTGGATTTTGTAGTTTAGCGTTCTCGTCTAAAGTTTAAACTTGCTATCTGTCAAGCTGCGATCGATTTTTTTTTTTGTGTGGTGAGATTGAAATTTAAGCAGTTGAATACTTAAAGTGTTCTCGTTCCAGTGATCTGTAAATAAGGCTCTTTAGTAATCCTCTGCTTTGATTGAAAGTGATGTTACAAATGTAACGTTTTTCGTTATTTGTACTTCTTTTTTTTTAAAAATCAAACTATATATCAAAGATACCAAATGGTAGATACATGCAAATTTCTTTTATATCGAATACCTTTTGCACCTCATAGTTGTTAATTCCGGTGGACTTTTTAGTTCGAGACCGCATCTAATATCTAGTTTACTAACTATTAAAGTAGTGCAAGAAAGATTCGACAAATAGGAAGTTAACTTAATCATCATAAACCCTGTTGAATAATGCCCACCCCTCTCCCCCTCTTCCATCTCCGTACATAAAGATCGTCTTTACGAGTTGCTAAGTTGGCAGGCCCATAACGTTCATTCGAGGGGATTTGCTATCGACCACAAATATTTCAGCATCATCGAGAAGTGCGTCATGTTCGTCACTAGACACGAATTCAGCACCCAAAGAGACCAATAATCCATCGTCGCATCCGAGAGGAAGACGACGTACCCAGCAAAAGGGAGGGACAGCCGGTGCTGTGGGCACAAAGGGTGGCGATAAACCGGATGGTGTGCGACCGAGTGCGTTTATACAACAATTGCAGATGGAACGTAAGCTAGCCGAAGAGAGATACCTAAAGAAGAAGAACAAGACCAACGGTCAGTTTTGGTCACTCTAACTAACTCAATAGCTTTTGTAATTCGTAGTTTGTAGCTTTATACTTTAGACTTATTCTAGCTTCATAATTTTTTGTTATTTTCAGAAGAGCCTCGTGAAGTTTGGCCAGGATTCAATCTGAAATTGCCGGCATTGGCCGAGAATTTGTGGGATACAGATTTTGATGTGAACAACGATGCATCGATCGGAGGAGCAACAACAACGATGGTCGGCGATATACCAATGTGGCGTCCTCCACATGTTCGTTCGACAAATTGGCCACCTACTCCAGACACTCCGACACGTAGTGATGTGGCGCAATCGGTGCTTGCCTTCAGGCTAAATCCACAGGCTGAGCCGTTTGTGGTCGGCGCTTCCAATAACAGCTCGATGCCACGTACTACTCTTAACGGTAAGTGAACGGATTTTATATGCGACACTAATCGTGGGATTAGATAAGTAATTCGTGTCACCATTGAGAATTATCTATTTATTTATTTATATCATTGACGTAGACATCACCGATCATACGTTATTTGGGTACGGTATGGACACGGTAGGAATTTCTCACGTCATTCTTATATGGTTGTTTTAGAAGTTTTTTACAAATACAAAAATTCAAAGTCGATGTGTTATATCACTTGTGAACTATGAAACGTTTATTGTGTATTTTTATGTTAGTGGGTCGAGTTAAATATCTCGACTGTGCGCAAAAACCAGTGAATTTATGTAACTTTTTATTTTCCCGAGGCTATTTGCGGTATCAGGACATAAATTTTGCAGTTGTACCAGGGAGTTTTTTCACTTGTTTTGATATTGCGGTAGGTAGTAAGTACATGGTAATGATGCGATGGGAGTACCAGGTTTTAGTTGGGCTCCAGTTAGCTGATTTAGTACCGCTGACTCCGGTGTGAATATATCTGTTTTATTGAGGTGGATTTTATTCATTGCTCTGCCTAACTTCTAAATGAAAGTGTGTTGATGAAATGTGGAGAAATGAAATAGACAAATGAGTGTCCAGTTTAATGGGTTCGAATATTATTGCATATTGATTAGGCGATCGAGCATCTTCTAGTGCTAAATTTCACTCACTAAGTATGAGTGAATTAATGTGTTATTAATGTGTTACAATGAGTATTGAGGTGAACATTTATTTGAATTATAGAATCATCGCCTCCAATAGGCCCCCTGCAAGCAAGTGGTTTATTCGATGGTCTAATGGATGACCCGTTGGGCTTGTCGGGTAGTCTGTTTGGACGAGGTGCGACCAATATCTGGGCAAGTGGAGCCGCTATTCCGAACATAGCCACGTCAACAAACTCGGCGATCACGCCTGAAAGTGGCGAAACGAACCCGGCGGCTGTCTATTGGGCAGAGAAGTTCCTCGCTGACCAAGAGGACGACAAATAAGCAACACTGCTCCGGCTCTAAATGGTTAGCGGGAGGAATAAAAGCACCACTCATAGACGTGAAAAATATGGCAAAGGGGGAGTGGAAAGGAAGAGGCGGGTGAGGTGGGTAAACTTGAGCTAGGCACGTAAGTGAACGATTTTACTCATTCACAGAAGAACGTATTATTGGTTTTTGCGGCTTTACCGTCAATGGTTTCTCGAAGCATAATTGTGGTTTCGCAGTTGGCATACCTGCTTAATGTGCGCTAATTTTTTTTATATCTATTCTTGGGTTTGCCATTATATTTTCTTTCATCTAATTTTCATTAACTATTTTTTTTTCCTTTGAGATTATTTTTATACGAAAACAATAGATGGGAATTGTCTTTAATTAGTGGGTGGTGTTCAAAGAATGACAGAAAATATAGTCTACAGAATAGAGGTATGAAAATGGCAAGCCCAATATTCTCTTATCTTAACCAATTAAATCATTCAGCTCCGTCAGTGATCTTTTCAGCATGACACAGCTTCACCATTTGCTCGTTATTGTTCCATTATGTCACATTTTCTTGCTTCACTGCTCGTTGGAAAGGTGCAGAGAATTTCAGAGGTAATTAAAATGTTTCAAGGGGGGAGAGAGGGAGGTAGGGGGGGGAGGGAGCGAGGGAGAGGAGAGGTTTATGGGGAGGGGAGGGAGGGGAAGTATTTCTTGTTTTCCCGAAAGGTGAAGATAGGAAATGTGTCATAGTAGAGAAATAAATAGTGTGTTTAATTTTATGCAATCGCTTGTTACATATGCGTTGTTGACAGTGATCGTTGTTGGCGTTTTTTTCTTTCGTAGATTTGTCTTTCATCAATAGTAAAATTAATAGCATTTTAAATGTT
Organism: Baylisascaris schroederi; assembly: GCA_006503575.1. Taxonomy (NCBI): domain Eukaryota; kingdom Metazoa; phylum Nematoda; class Chromadorea; order Rhabditida; family Ascarididae; genus Baylisascaris; species Baylisascaris schroederi. The sequence goes on from QEWY01001940.1 coordinate 179,666, forward strand.
TTTTAAAAAAATATATTATTCCGCTTATAACAGTGCCTTTATTATTTCTTTCTTTTTTAATTTTACTCTTTTTTTCCGCTAATAGTTGATTTTCTTCGCTTTCTCTCTACTGTCTGTCTGTCTGTCTGTCTGTCTGTCTGTCTCTTTTCCTCTGTCTCCCTTCCTCGTTATTCGTGGTCCAGTATCGTTAATCCTTTTTTAATCCCGATCCTTTTCATCCTGCTATTGAACTACACTTGCGTTCGATTTTTCTTATTATTTGTACTTTCGCATTTAGGTCGTATCGCTAAGTTTACCGTAATTTATACTACCGTAAAATGTTGATTACATTATCTCTTTCTGTCTCTCAAAATAAAGTTGGAAACCGTTATAACTCTATTTTCGAATAATATTTTCCTCTAAGAATTTTTGGAAACCGCTGACTTTAAAAAAAAGAAAACGATTGCATAAATTTTCCAGGTTCATAAAAATCATGGTTTTACGGTATATTTTACGGTATTTACGATATTACGGTAAAACTCATCAATTGTTATGCCTAACAAATTTAATTACAGCTTAAAAGTTACAGTTCAAATTTTTGCGAGTTTATTTTTAGTGACTTTATTCTTTTCCATCGCATACTTTATCCTTTCGGCTTTTGGTGTTGCTGTTTGTCTGCTTACGTCCTTAATGTATTTAAGCCCACTGCGTTCCTCATTTGGTTTGTTTGAGTCGGAGGCCTTTGTGGTTATATTTGTTTGTTTTTCTTTGTTTTGATTATATAAGTTACTCATAGAAAATATTCTGCCTTAATCCAACTAATGCAAAGAAATATTTGCACAATATTGCGCTATTTTTTTTTTTTAAAGTTTAAGAGGGATTATCCAATTTTCCTTCAGAAGAATTTTTATAAATGAATATATATGAAACTGAATAGGAAATATCCTCATAAATCGTGTTATTATTTTTATGAACTTTTTAAATTGTTTTTAATATTTCCTATATGAGAAATGAGTTGAATTTATGAGATAATTAATTAAATCGAATGATGAATATATTTGGTGATGAATAACTTAAATTGGCGCATATATTTGAATGCATGATTCGATGAGATTGTTGTTGACTCCGTTTATGTGGAACGAATATCATTTATTCCATCGATGAAGAATTCTACGATGAAAATCGAATGAACACATTGCATCGATGCCATTTATACTATACACAAAAGTATTGTAAGGTTTGCCTGATTCAGGTGATGCGCAAATGTTGAGCGGAATTCCCTCTTTTCTTTTATTATCGTCAAATTTTCTCTATTGTTCCCGAATTTTGCATCCAGAAATTCAATCTTATCACAGGGAATGGCATAAAACTTATACAAATAAAAGAATTGAATTAGAACGGCGCAAACAATAATCGAAAATAATTCACTAAACTATAAAGTAGTAATATAATATAAACTAGTAATATGATGTAATAAAAAAAAAACTTTAGAAAATTGATTAAATAATGATAAAACATTAGAAAATCAAGAGGCTTCTTCGTCTTTCGATTTGCTACTTGCTAGCGGCGTTGGTCGATGAACGGCAAGCGTACAACACTGAAAGATGAATCGATCTTAAATAAATACTTAATAAATTATTCAGCATTTTCAAGTATTAGATTTCTTGATCTATATAGTCCGACCTCAAACTCACGTTCCTTTTGAATTAGCATGAGCCTGAATACGTTAACACTCTAAGAATCGAATATAAAAGGGGAATGCAGTAATTGACAATGAATGATATTACATGCGTTTTTCATCACTTATAAAAATATTCCACATGACGGTGACGAACCTCTAACCTTTCAGTTTCCAAGGCGACGCTTTACCACTGAGCTATGGCGGATGCTTTCACCTCTCAGCATTGATGCTGATAATTCATCCCATGAATGCAAAAATAATGACGACTCTCTTACAACCCTCTTAGCCGAACAATTTGCTAAGCTGTTTGTTTACAGACTATCAGTTGGCAAAAATCTGTGAAATCCTCTAGTCATTTCACCTTATTATACCAAATATGCTGTTCATGAGATTACGACTCCATACAATCGAACATTTTGCGCAGCAATCCTTTTCCAATCTCATAGAAAACTTTACATATATTTTTTCTCATATTTTTTTCATACGTTCATAGAAATTCTATAAAATTAAAAGAATTTTTTTCCAAGTTGAATATAATTTTCCTCTACGATATAATTCATTTTTTTCTCTATATGAATGTTTGAAAAGAACTTTTTTTTTACAGCTTAAATTTTATCGTTTTTTTTTTCACAGAATTTTTCTAATTTTTCAAAATATTTTTCCAATTACCTTTCAAAAACATAAAATTTCATCGAATTCTCAAGACGAATTATTTCCAATAAAAAATAAAAAATTTTTTTCTGATGTAAATTTTAGCGCTAAATTTCAATCGATTGGGAAATCGTTTTATGAAATACGAAAAAAAATATTCTAAAATTTTTTGTCATCGAATCGAATCGAATCGTATAACTCAACTCTTTATAAGCATTTATAGAAAATGATTTTAAACGAAAAAAAAAACTATAAAATACTTACAAGATCCTTAGAAATATGCAAAACTGCAGCCGAATTTCCAACACAATAATTAGGAGCCGAAAATATAGTTATGAGATTTTCATTGAAAATTTCATAGCCATCTTGCATTACCTATAATAAAAATATTACCTAACTCAACTTCAACCCTCTCTGCTTCCCTCTCCCCCTCCCCCCCATATCTTCGGTCACAGATAAAACTACCTGGTGTGCTCTTACGATGAGATCGATGCTGAGAATGGCGCAAAATTGCTGAACGGCATCTTCACCAAATATTCGAGCCACTCCTCGAGCTGTGTTGTTTTCGAAACCTTTCAGTCCTCGATATGGATCCGACCAGGTAAGGTCTGTTAAAATGCCCAAATCGGGGATATCACAAGGTCGTTCTATATGTTTTAGCTGCAATTGCACGAACTTTTGTGTAAGTAGAATTTGCTTTCACTTTTCTTTATTGCTTTATACATTAACATATAGTGGAAACCTTGTCTTTCCGTTCAGAGTTTTCACGTCATCCGAACGATATTTAATAAAGCAGTATCATAAGGGGGGGGGGGGGAAGTTCCGGCATGTGGAATGTTACGCATTTAGGAGACAAATTTTCCTCAAAAAAAAAGAGCGTTCATTACAATAAACTAAAACTCCGTTGAATGAAGACCCGACCTCCCTCATGAGCTTCAATTTGAAGAATCAACCCTGTGGCCACTAATTTTTTTTTTTTAGTAAATATGAATATGATATGAAACTGAGTGATGAAAAACATCACAAGAGGGGAAAGTTTTTCTTGAAGGGGAAATAGCAAAAAGAAGGTTACATCCTTCAAATCTTAATATTTTATGCGATACATCAAAACACTGAAATTGGATCCCAAATAAGATCTTTCCTAGTATAATGAGACCTTGGTGTTGTATATCAAAAAGCTTTGAAATTCCCAAACCTTATCCTTGAGGCCATCATGAAATGAGAGCACCAGCTCATGCGAAGAAACGCATGAGCGCTGATCCAAGCTGAGAAAACATTAAGGGTAATCCTAGGCAAAGAAGAGATTAGTCACCGATCCAGACCTCTAATAGGAGGAGGTATAAGCAAACGTTATCTCTCACCTGTTTAAGATCGGTTAAATCTTCCGTAATACCTCCGTGCATACAAAGAATTCTTTTCTTAATTCGTGCACAAAATGGCATGCAATTAAACGCATGTTGAAAGCTATCGAACAATGTGAGTGAGTATCTGCAAATATTTTTTTCGATAGGCATAAAACTCTACCTTATGGCAACATTTCTAATGCTCTCGATTAGACAGAGCTTAATACTTCCAAAATAAGAATATAAGCCCAGGGGCTATACGATACAGTATCTTATTCTTCCTTCAGCTTCTTTACTGCGCGAATCATATTCCTGAAAGCTAGTATCTGCCGAATGATAGCACTAATATCCATTTACTTAACGTGGATTATCAAAATCTATACTGAATTTTATCGGTCATTCTAAGTTCGTTTTTGAAAAATACGCAAACAACATTAGAAAAACCTTCGCAGTTTCCCTCTTAAAGAAATCCTTAGCATTTTGATGAATATAAAAATTCAATGCAACAAACAAAAAGATTAATGTAATTACCTGCAAATACATTCATCGTAAAAACCGTATCTCATATTAATAGCACGTGATTCATGATTACCGCGTAATAAATAGAAATCGAGTGGATATAAAACCTTTAAATTGGCAGTCAAATAATTTAAAAACAAATGGGGCATTATTTAGCATTAATGAAGGAACAACAGTGGAATAAGTACTTCCTCAGGTCAGCAACATCAAGCATGAACGTCAACCTCAGGATGTCAACCTCAGGTAGAGACCCTCGAGTGAAAAAATTGATTGCCGATACCATCCTTCCAGATCACAAGCGGAAGTTACTTCAATAATCATGAAGTGATAACGGCAAAATCATAAACACTGTTTTCTCTCGAGATGTGAGGTCACTCGGGTCACATATGATAGCCTCATAAAGCGTGCGCAACCTTCACCGCACCAAATGTCCCTCGCTCGTTTACGTATGTGGTCACTCTCATCTGAAGTACCGCTGACCATATGATTGTATGGTCAACGATACGATACAAGTATCGTTGACCATATGATGGTCAGGTATCGTTGACCATATAATAGTAGATATAAATATAAGTTAGGAAATCATGTGAAAATATAAACGAACCTTATAAGCGAATAGCAATGTGATCACTTCGATAGAAAATGGTCCACGATCTACGTAATCACCTAAGAAAAGGTATCTCGTTCGAGGTGGAAATCCATATAGTTGAAAAAGTGCGAGAAGATCTTTGAATTGACCATGTATATCACCACAAACAGTTATTGGTGGTTTTACCTTTAAAATCATTTTATATATAATATTTTTACTTTTCGATACCTTTAGGTAGTCAGTAAATATTTATTTTTATAGTGCAATTAAAAGAAATGAAAAATTAAAGCGATGGATAATAATTTAACAAAGACAACCGAATATAAATAAACTATTCAAAGCAATCTCCTTAAGGAAATTTCCCATCGTTCCGAGTGGAATGGTCTATCAAAAACTATCGCTGCATTAAAAAAAATCACCTATCTTTAGTAGCTTTAACAAGTTGAATTAGTAGTTTAAGTTGAGTTGCGATAATCAAATTAGAAATGACCCCGCTTTGCATGTTTTATTCACTTCTCATAGTTTCATATTTCTTATATTTACCAATCATTGATTCATCTCTTATTTATAATTTGCTTTAAGTTCTGCAATTTTTTAAACCTAATGTACCCTTTCTAAGTTTATTTTCTTGCTCTTTCCTTCTCTTCCATTCATTTTTCCGGCAATTTTCTTTACTTCCTGTAAATAAGAAGGAGGAAGACGGAGGCTGATATCCTGCGACGGAATATTTCCTTCAGCACTATTCAGAAATTAAAAAAAAAAGTTAATATTCGCTGAGGAATCTTCTTATATTCTCATTTCTAATTTTTCGTCAATTTTAGTGTTTACTATTACAATAATTTAATTCTACTATTACTTAGCATTAATAAAAATATGAACTTTATTTTTATGAATTCGAAGAAAAAACAAAGCGTAACTATGTGCTATTTTGAAAATTACGAAAGAATTCTGAGTGGAATTCAAAATCACCTCGACTAACGTAGGTTGCATCCAGAATACTTCCCTTGCACGATAACACAACTCTACTAGCTCATCTTCATTGAACATACTTTGGCATAGTAATGGTTTCCATTCGTGTGTTAAACGAAACGTTATCGTCTCAAGCCATTCTCGTACCTGACTTTATCAAAATGCTAAATTATTCAAGCGGATATCGCTAAAATGCAGCTATTTCAAGCTGAATCGACAAGGATGACACCTATTGAAATCCACCATATTGGCTGAGTAATACAGTATCCACCTAGGGAGTTAAAAATCATTGGGTTGGAAACATCTGCTGATAGTATTCTCTGTGATCATAAAATATACAATAAATATGCTCAGTGATACTTTTGTATCTTAATCTATGCCTACTAAAAATTTGCTTTTAAAATTCATTCTTCCTAAATTGAATTCCTTAAAATTCATTCCTTAAAAATAAATTCCATTCCTTAAAAATTCATTCCTATTAAATTCATTAACCAAATTCATATCTTAAATTTTAATTCATTCACTCCTCAGAAAATTCTACTCATGAATCCAGTAGTTTCAGTGAGCGATAAAGACGATTCACGACGAGATTGCTTCGTCGAGATGGTTGCTCCGTCTGTATTTGCTTTCTCCTTTATACTCTCTGATACCATTTTTTCTTTCCTATAAATCAAAACTTAAATGCTTATTTAATCGTTAGATTCATTGAATGAGTGTATAAGTTGATGAATTCTGAAAAATAAAGAAAAAAAAAGTGAACTTCTTTATGTTCTTTATAAGGTAATTTAACGTTTCATATATCCATTCAGGAATGTCCACGTCAAGCAATTGGGTTATCCTAACTATATTTTTCAACGGCTAAAGGTGAAAATATGCTTGCAGGAAGTTTTAAAGCAATTGAATCATTTGAAGGCGTATAATCCCTGTATTGTAAAGATGATGCAAGCGGTGAAATGTACTGTTCGCACAGTACGATTCCAAAATAACCGACACACAAAGATTAAAACTGAATAAGAGCTTCCATCCTGAAGTGACCTGCCGCATTCGAATAAAGGGATGGATTAGGGAGGGTGATTGCATAATCGGAAGGAAGTTTTTAACCAATGTAGTATAAGAGCACTTTTTAGATGACGTTGGTAGTCGAGAAATTGCACTAGGGGAGGAATGTGAAGGAACTTATAGGCTGTCCTCAACGATGTATTTGATTTTAAGCAAAAAGGGAGACCGAAGCGAGAAGGGGGGAGGGGTTATGACATGATGTTTTCTACATGAAACAAGGAAGGAAATAGGTGAAGTAACTATGTTCCATAGTTCAATGCATAAGCTTCCATCGCTACTCAAATCAACAAACGTGCACGATGATACTAATTTGTCGTTAATGTCGTTAACTATAACAACCAGTGGCGAATATCTATGCACCTTTAAGGTCTATTTCATTGAAAAAAAAAAACAAACAAAAAACGTTAGAGCGCTAAATGCTTATCAACTCACCTTGTTAATAAACGTTAGGCTTTCTTAAAACCTGATGAACAAATTCGAAACAACCACACTTTATAATAGTGTAAATGAGAATGGCCATTATTAATCACTTCCAACTCGACATACTCTAAAGTAACATAATGAGAACGACATGCAAATTGCAATGTACTAATCTGCGATTTAAATAGGTGCCATAGGCTCGGGAAACCAAATCAAGTGAATAAACCTTCATTTAAAGAAAAAAAAAAACTATGGGCGAAACTTTATGGACATTATTCAAGTTTACATAATTTGAGATGTTTTCCTACTTCGAGATGTTGAAATAAAAAAATAAAAGCATAAAAAAAAAAGGCATTTCTGCGAAAACAATAGTAAATTTTGCAGAATTTCTAAATGCAAAGCACTGTTTCGAAAGCTTGATAAAGCTCTTTGAAAAATTCATATATGCTATAGGAAATACATTCAATCATAGCAAATAAACGTCAGAGAGAACTTTAAAAGGGCATTGCAATTTACAATTTCAAGGAAAGCTGACTACTAGGTAAGTATTACGCTTCAACTTGGTATATTCTAAAGATACAAAAGTTGGATGAGTTGGTGGGAGAGAGGTCGATGGGACAGAGAGATGAGGGAAAGGAATGGTACATGAGGTTGCGTCGTCTTTCATCTAAAATACTGATAAGAAATGGGAGACGTTTTACGCTCAATGATAAGCAGTATATTCAAGCAGCAATTCCTTTTTTTAAATTTTAAATCATTAGCCCTTTTATCAGATGGAAGAAACACATTTCGAATCTATTAAAGAATATAAGTAAAAAAGAAAACAAATTATTGATGTCATGAAAAAATGAGTAAAAAAAACACTTTCTTTCCGTTTCTTCTTTGAGTTTTTCGATCGCATGCGGAAGGAAGTAGCTGCCTACTTACACCTCACTCACCCTTTTCAGGTCGTGTTCCGTCCGGTGTGGAACTAGATTAGATTTTTTTTTCCAAATTTTTTTTTTCAAAGAGAATTTCGATCCAACACACTGGCACTCAAATGCTCAATATTGAAAAAACAAAGGGTTTTAAGAAATATGAATACCTTCAATAGTGAGCGCTAAATGAGTTCCAAGGCGATAGAAATGTTGATGCAATGACTGTAGATCAACACTCTTCGCATTTGCTTGCAATACCTGTTGGGTGGCCATATTGAACGCCTTTGGTAAATGTATCTGAAAGCATTCATTCATTGCTTCTTAAATTCCTTTTCATAAAGTTTATTAGATCAAGTTTTATTTGAATGATTTTTAAATAATTAGCAATTTGCCATAATAAAAGCAATAATAAATCTAAGTATCTAAAGTGGAGAATCTCCATCTTTCGCTCCCCTATCCCCTTCATACCTGTGACATGTAAACGAAGAAGGAGAAAAAAATCACAAATTCATAAGATTATTTTCACTATCGACGAACATAAAAATACCATTTCGTCTGTGGGGAAAAAATTTTAAAAAAACTTACTAAACACGAACGACGTAATGCTTGTGCCATAAATAGAGGTATTTCAGCTTTGAAACCTTTCTCATTCACACTATCAGGTGCTTTCTGTCCAATTAGAGGAAAAATTTCTGAAAATAAGAACAAATAGTGCATTGACTTAAGTATAACTTCATAAAACTGGGAAATATGTGGCGCTGAATCAATAAACAGAATCCCTTCCACTATAGAAGATATCAGTTGAAATTGAAAGTCGCCGAATAAACTTGAAGCAGTTGAACAAGATATGACAGTCATGAATCCTTAAAAAACTGTGCACTTAAACGAAACTTACAAAAAATGATAAGGGCTTTCCATAATGCAGAATGATCGCAGCAACAAAATCCAGAAAAATACTCTAAGTAATTGTAGTAAACAAATCTAGAACAATGCTTATAAGACACAATTTCTTTTACGGACCTCTATAAGTGCAAAACGGAAGATATAACGAAAAGAAAAGTTGAGGAAGTCTAGTCTGTAAAAAAAAGTTACCCTTAAAAACAACTAACGATAAAGAAAAAAAAAACCTCTTAATGAGATTCGTGATCTAAATAAAAACAAGTTAAAGATCCATCTTCAAGTCAATAGAATAATTTAAGAGGAGCCTAATGAAACAGTGGTTTTGGCCACATGCATAGTCTTGACCTCAACTTAGCCACATACGGAGAAAATGTGGCCTGGCCAACTTGAAATGGGAATTCGACGGTCTGAAGTCATCATGGATATCAAACAGCACCAACTGCAGTCAGGCGCATGGCGCAGCTCCAAGATTTGAGTCCCTTTTTTGAATGATTTAGCCAGAAGTTTTCCTATGCGTAGCTTCAGCCTCAAGTATGCTCTGGTCATACTTTTCTACGCATGGCCGAGATTGGGCTGGAGCTATGCGCTAGTTCGAATCAAACCTCCTCTACCGTCACAATTTACTGCTTTTCCATCTTTACATGTCTACCATGCCGGGCTTTCAAAACTGCTCGAAAACCTAAGTAATTTGCGATGCAAATAATTGCAAACAATAATAAGAAAAGAGTTCAAAGGTCAAACCTTTAGACGTGTGTTTTGTGAATGAACATGAAACATTTGAACTGCACGCAATAATATCATTAAGATTATAGTAATCCTCATCGACTTCTTGTGAGAGCATCTCCTAGAAATGTGGTAATTTATTTATGTGATATACTATCACAACACCTGAATCGTCACCTCAATAACGATACGACAAAAGCGCCGCCGCATATTCTTCGTTTCGCAAATTTACTACATATCAGCTTTGAAGTGTTTATATCGTCAACGATATAACATCTCATTTTGCTTGAGCTCGATTTAGGAAGCAAAACCACTAGCATCACGTGGCTTAAAAATTTTAAGGCGCATCTGTCCAACCGAGTGAGTGGTACACACGCGCACGAAATAAAACTCTATAACCACTTGAAAAGGGCTGCTAAGTCCTACTTGTTTACAATCTATAAAGCGCATTCAGTGAAAAATATGGCGGCAGCAAAATTGAGTGTAATTTAAATTTGATTTCTCACTCGCAATTATCGTTTTGTGAAACGCACCAAAAACCTTGCAGCTAAATAACATCAAACTCTTACAGCTAAATAACGTTTCATATCTTGCAGCTCAATAACGTTATAGAATAAATAAATCCCTCATCAATAACGTTGCAGCAATGGCGCACAGAGTAAAGTTAAATAAACAGAATTCATTTACATGAAAAGGTTCCCTTGCAGTATTGAATAGGAGGCAATTACTATCAACCTTTGCAGGATTTATCGAAATAACGAAAAAGGTGTCTAGACCAAAAGTTTTTCCATTTTGCATAGAAACTGCATCATAATTTCATAGAAATTGCATCTTTACGTTATTTATTCAATGATCAGATTAGTTTAATGCAAACTTATATTTCCGATCCCAATTTGATGATTTATTATAGTTTAGTGTTATATAATATACAACAAATATTGCGTTGTAATGCCAATCATATTTTTCATGAAAATTTACATTCTGCTGCAATCTTTGATTGCATATTGCTTATAAACGGAAAAATTTATGCGGATAATAAACAAAAAATTTCCCTATTTAAGAGAAAACATTTCAAGGAAAATTTTTTTTTAGAGAGAAATAAAAAAATCACTTAAGAATATATATTCTATGAGTAACGCTCGATCGTTTTTATGCATCTGCAATTTCCATTCTATTAGAGAATATTTATGAGTGATAAATTCTTTGCTGAAGACAAATTTTAGCATTACATATCATATTGCATAGCAAATGAGGTGATTTAAATGAACTCAATCATACAATTCCGTAATAGAGTTCTTATACAATATTAACCACTGATGGTTGCCGCATATTTGTGTTCCTTGCATTTTTCTCGTTTCCCTAACGAGTACTATTTAACAGATTATATTTGAGAGTAAATTTATTCACGTTTTCTCATCGTTTTGATAAAAATTAAAATGCGAAAAAAAAAATCTTTAATTGAAATTGTTTTAAATCTTGAATTTCGGCAGCTATATCGAAGCATAAAATAACGAATATCGAAAATTGGTAGTAGCTCAGTTTGCTTTCAATGATCACAAATAAAAAATGATCGTATCGTAAGTGAAATTTTCTATCAAATGCTCAACGTTAAGCTCAAATAAAACTCGAATGCAAAGTCAACACTACTAGATGTTATTTCATCTCAGGACGCATTTTTTCCTCGACTTCAACAATAAATATTCGCATCTATATACTTATTGACGGCAATAAATTATGCCGCATTAAATATACAAATTAATAATAAGGCTTGTGAATAAATTTTCGTGAAATATTTGCAAAGTGAAGAGTGCTTCTTTTTAAATAGTAGAAAAAAAAAGAGATAAAGCACTTCACATTTTTATTATTTGTTTGCGCATAAGCTAACATTACGAGAAAATGTTTTGTGATAGTTTTTAGTAAACGTTTTACGCACACAAAGCAAACAAATGTGATGCGTAAATGTATGGTTGCACGAAACGCACCACTAAAGTTTGGGCTATAAATTGTACCTTCAAGGCTATGCTTCACTCAGTTCGTTTGCTTCAGTCCATTAGCATCATATCCAGCTAGAAATACTTCAGTATGCCTTCTATCAGGTAATAAGTTAATAAACTTTATTGCCTTACCTAGATTCTTTCGTTTAGGCGCTTAGTGATATCAAAATGGCAAGCGAAAATCACCACTGGCAGATCTATGCAAAAGACGTAGACAATTTGTTCATTTGCAATTCCGTTTAGTCGACCAAAGAAGCTCGTTAGCTATAAGCAATTACTTAAGCATTTATAGAGAGGCATTCAAATATGAAATGGTTCCGTAGATTATACTGATTTTCTGTTTGTTTTTGTGCTGTTTCATCTGTGCGGAAATGAAAAATCGACCGGTTGGAAGATACATATCACTCGTCCACAAGTGTTTTATATTTCTTTCGAAATTAATAGATCAAGTTGAAGGTTGATGTAGATGGTTTACCTATGTTCGATATTACACTGCAACAAATCTTGCATCTCTAGTTTTAGTTACTCGAATATTGCAACTGCACAATAAACGGAAAGATTGAGGACAAATACGCCTTACGCAGAAATAAAACCTTTACCCTAATGTTTTGCCATACGGAAAAATGGTATGTAAGAATGAAGTTGCTTTTGCATAGGCGAAATAATTTTATTTCTAATTCAACTTGGATTTCATATCATTTTGATCACGGTGGATGGAAGAAAATGTCGGTTGATTCCCAATGTGTAGAGCTGAATATACGATGGATACGCCTATCTATCTTTGACAGCAACTTTTAGCGTTTTCCCTCAAAAGAATCTGAAGCCGTCCATGTAGCTCATAAAGAAGACAATTTTATATCGTCAAGCAAGTCATTCATAAAAAAACAGCAAGATTAAATATTCGAAATCATGTTTATTGCAGATTGCTTGCTCTCGTCGCATTATGCTGTACTACTTTTCAATTGACGCAGGTATTTTACTTTTTTTTTTTCATGAGGAAAGCTTGATCACATCGAAGTTGGTGCGATAATGTTATGCATTAGGAGGAAATATGTTGCAGCAAGAAAAAAAGCAATAACAAAAAAGCAAAAAAGCAATAACATATTCTACTGACTTGGTAAGCATGAATACCATTTTATTTCCTGCAACAATTTGTAGAAGTGGAATATACTCATTGAATGGGAATTTTACTCGGAAACATGTTGACAGCAGACTGTATGATATGCAAATAACCGAACAGACGACGAAGTGAAACATAGAAAAGTGCGTGAAACGTCACAGCGTCTCCAGATTCCCCGTTTCAGGCAATCTGCATTCCCAGCGGATGTTCGTCAATCTCGAATGGTGCTTCTTGTCTTCCAGTTGGGTGTTCGTCAGTTTCGAGCAACGCTCAACCATATGCTTATGGTTTGTTTTTACCGAGTCAATATTACAGCACAAATGCATTTATTTGGACTTCATCGGGGTTCAACGCTTTCAACGATCTAACGTCCAACCAAAAATGTCACAGTTGATCTCAAATAGAGCGACCTAAAATTATGTATTTTCAGCATTCCCACAGAATGGCTTTTCTTTAGGTCAGTACTCGCAATCGTCGGTTGCACAGCCTCAGCCTTCGGTGCAGTACTCGCAACCATCTGTAACCGCTTCTGCACAATACTCACAGCCAGTAGCAACTCCTATTCAGTATTCGCAGCCATCTGCATCTGATCTGCAGTATTCACAGCCAGCTGCATCTTCAGTGCAGTATTTACAGCAGTCTGCACCTTCCGTGCAGTATTCGCAGCCAGCTGCACCTTCGGTGCAGTACTCGCAGCCAGCTGCATCTTCAGTGCAGTACTCCCAACCAGCCGCATCTTCCGCACAGTATTTACAGCCATCTACATCTTCTGTACAGTACTCGCAACCATCGGTATCAGACAATGCTCCTTCACCAAGTGAGTTTACTGATTGGTTGGTACATGTAACTTTCAACCTCAAATGTTGGTTTTCATCTGAAACAACCTTACCGAGACGTCGTTCTAATATCCTACCTCAAATAAAAAAACGTACAGTGAAACGATAGTATACCGTAATATTGGCTCTTTGCAACTGTAACTTTAGTAGAACCTTGTTTTAACTGTTATTCTTTCAGGTTACGGCTACAGTTCACCGGGATGTGGATCGTCATGTGGTAAGTTCATTGAATTTTCTATATATATATATATATATATATATATATATATATAGAAAATTCAATGAACTTACCACATGACGATCCACATCCCGGTGAACTGTAGCCGTAACCTGAAAGAATAACAATTAATAACAAGGTTCTACTAAAGTTACAGTTGCAAAGAGCCAATATTACGGTATACTATCGTTTCACTGTACGTTTTTTTATTTGAGGTAGGATATTAGAACGACGTCTCGGTAAGGTTGTTTCAGATGAAAACCAACATTTGAGGTTGAAAGTTACATGTACCAACCAATCAGTAAACTCACTTGGTGAAGGAGCATTGTCTGNCAACGAATGATAAACGTTCATAGAAGGTACCTTTAGGGATTTGCTATCTGTTTTTTTAATAGTATTTTCATCATTAGAATCAAGAAAGGATAATCACCACAATTTTAATGATGCTACAATTGCTAATCACTGCCTATGACCCATTCTCATCGATTATGTTTAAGATTTGCGTGAAATTGTGATCCATTAAAAATACTATCGTATTGTTTGTCAGACATTGCATTTATTACGGTAATATTCAATCAACGCATATTTCAATTTACCGTAATCTTAGCTCGGCGTTCGTATCGATCAACTCAGCATGCGTAATACGGTAATAATTGAACATGACCAAGAAAACACAATCGATTAGGGGAATTGATTAAAGAAGTCGATTTGATTTTTTCAAAAGCATTGATGTAATTTCCGCATACACAATGCTGAGTGAATGGAAATAGGGGAAGTGCATATAACGAAAAAATTTGAAAATGCAAATAAATTGGGTTCAAATATTAAAGAGGTGCATTTCTTCATGCCAGCTGGTGTTGGTTGCTTTCATGCGCTTCCGGCAACCTTTACTTTCTCAACCTTAGTGTCCTGTGCTAAAAATTTAGAAGTGTACTGTGTGAAATGTTGAAATACTGTATTTGATTCGAAAGGCGCTCTGTTGATTTCTGCATTTGATAGGAGGTGGTGAGGTGAACGAAAGGGATATATATCGTTAACGAACTTCTGAAATAAATGAAAATTCCAATGAAAATATGTAGAAAATATTTTAAAAAAAGATTTGCAAACGAAGAAGTATATAATAGGTATAAATTATCTTGAATATAAAGATATGCTAATTCATCAATCAAAAAGCGATAGCTACCAGAATTTGATAGTTAATACACATCAGAGGTAAATCCTGAAATCATTTTCGTCCCTTACTTTATATATATATATATATATATATATATATATAGTGTTTTATGTAATTAGACATCCATATACTATTGGCAGATAATAGACTGCTGCTTTAGCATATATTCGGTAAGGCCTTCCATCTTATTTCAGGTTCCCAGTACTATTCATCTGGATGTGGATCGTCTTGCGGTAAGCTTATTTGGGCTACTTTTTCCTCATTTCCATGAGAATGCGGCCATATTTTACTGTTAGTAACCGTTAGTTAACGTCTTATTGATTGTCTCCTAACTATTCAAATCTACCGAATAAATGATTAAACTTATCGGTAACACTTTGCTAGCATTTGATATTTAGTGATATTCATTGGTGCTGATATATGATGATTCGCCGATTTCAACTAAGTCGAAGAATAGGCATCGAAAATAAACTTAACTACCGTCGATTTCATTCCAATTAGTGCAGAAAAAGTTCATCGAAATTACAACTCCGTTCATTAATTCCTTTTACGATCAATACATAATTAAACTTGACCATAAACGTAGCAATTACTTATGTGATATTCTCAGAAATCAAATTAGAAAGTCAACAATAAGGATGTTTTCAGGTTCCCCGTTGCTAAGGATTATCAGCTGTTGCTAATTGATTCGATTATCACCTCTGATATCATATCTTCTTATATGCAATCACAAACTGCAAATTGCTTATATTGTGGAGTTGATCGAACACTTAGTTGTACACTTTATAATACTAATTAGTTTCATAACCTCATATTTCTATGGGAAATTCTCACTAAAGAAAGTTCAACGAATGATAAACGTTCACAGAAGGTACCTTTAGGCATTTACTATCTGNTCTCACTCCCCTTCCCTTAACTAGGCGTTACTCTCCCTCCCCTTATAACGCGTTGTTTCTGTCTTCTCCCCCCCACCCTTCAATAGGTGTCATTCCCTTTGCTGTCTCATACTGACTGAATCACTGATTCCTCATTGCTACGATCAATTTGCTTCATCCGAAGCCACCGACGACATTACTCCGTCATGACCTTACCTTTCCACCTATATGAAAACTTAGGCGGCAACCAAAAAGAACACTGACACCGGAAGTAGTAAGATGTTTGATACTAACCCCACTCATTGAATGATACCGTAGAGGTAATTTACTTTATAGATGTCTACCGTCTAAGAGTAAGAACGTGGAATGATTCCATAATATTAGCCATATATAAAATATCTAAACATCAGTGATGAAACATTATTGTTTCAAAAGAAATATACAAAACAATAAAGTGGTATTTCTTTATGTAGTTGAAAATGACATTATAAAAGAATTAGATAATAAAAAACAATGCAAAATGTTTTAAAAAAATAAAACATATAAGCATCCTAACAGATTGTTAAACGATTTATAAATCAAATCGATATTAAATTATGCGCGAAAAAAAAAAAAGAAAAATAAACAAGTGAAACGTTGAACAAAGCAATATAAGCTGTGCCAAAAAATAGACGAGATCATTGGCTATTGCTTCACATATTAGCACTACTTTTCATCTTTCATTACGCTGGTTCCCCCCCCTCACCCACCCCTTCTCTTCCCTTCACTCAAACCACCTTCCTCAAAACCTACAAATATGAGGATATGTTGCTGTCACTTTTATAGTTTATCGCAGATGCGAAAAGTTGAGAACAACGGAAGATCTATGGTACTATACTCAAACGTACTACTTTAGTCTACGTATTTTAGAAGGCGTAACTGCACCATGACTATACTTATTTTTCAGCAATACTCTATTATAACTATATCAAAGGTATGATAGGATGTTTTGCTTAAATGTTGAAAGGTTTCACCTCAAATATTCCAGCTCCACTATATCAACAGTACCACAACTATCGTATTTGATTAAAACATTTATCAAAAAAAAAAAAAAAACTAATCTATATGAGGTGCACTGATACACCAAAAAAAAAATCGAAAAAAATCGAAAAAAAATGCGTAAAATTGGACGGCATAGTTATTTAAAGGCAAGTTATAAACAATATTAAAATAAGAGGTTGATAACGGAGAGGAATTTTTATTATATTATAGTAAAATAAATATAGTCCCCCCAATATATGTACTAAATCTTTTTCTACGCTACACTTTTTTTCTCTATGAAACTCATTATGAGTGTCGATTCCACTCCATTATCAATTCCACTTGCAATCATTATAAATCGGTATCAATTTTAAATTAATAAAGCATAAATAAAAACATATACAATATACATTCTACAATTGAGCATATTTACAGCATTGTGCATAGAACTATACGGAAGTACTTCATTTCCTAAAGCAACAAATAATAGTCTATCATCCTTCGTTCTCTCAATAAACTAATAAATCTGACTCTATCAGCATACAAACGTCACATTATTTGTGAATATTTTTTAGATATTCGCTTATAAATGCCACCCATTTTTTTGTCTTGAGCGAAAAGATGTCATAACAGCTTGATGAATCACCTTTCATAATCAGGACCCGGAAATAAAACGAAGACGAGAATAAGTTCATGGTTTAGAGGCGGAGGAGGAAATCGTGATCTCGATCATATAAACGAAAGCCTGGCTGGATCAGTTCGAAGATTGCTGACAGCTGCATGCTTCATAGAATAGGGATGTGATAACATTTAAGTATTATCTAATTATTTAATTCCATCTAAGGAAATAGCGCCCGTTTTTCTTACCTTTCATGACCAACCTAGTACTAAATGAATTCACACTCTCGCCCCCCCTCCCTATGTTCCCATTCACAAATAGTGACAGCCTGGATGACTAAGCTAGTAGAAATCAATAGCATCCCCTCCCCTCTCACCCATCCATATAACATTCAAAATGTGCGGTAACATAATTAGCTGATTATAGCCAACAGAAATGTTAAAAAAACGGAAGAGCAGAAAAATCTGTGCATAAAAAGTTACCGACGGAAGTGAACGCGAAGGCGGCGGAAGATCCTTAAAGAAGAGAAAACAACAACAGGAAACTTACAAAGGAAGATAATCATTCACTATAAAGCGACCGAAAGTCCAAAACATAATATTAGATAATATGGAAAAAAAGCTATCCTGAAATCAAAAAAAAGATTGTTACCTATCGGAATTGGAACCAGCCTGCTGTCAAATAACCTTAGTTAACTAAGAGCAAACACATGTTGCCACCTTATATATAACAACAATCACCATGAATGAAAAAGAAAACAACTTACATCTATGAACCCAAATCGACGTTGGAGAATCATATAGAGATGAAAAACAAACTAGAGAGCTTATAACATTTCTGTTTAATCCTAGAAGGTAACGATAGGCTATAGATAAAAACTCCATTCTTTAGCATCAAATGATAGCCTCTACTATTTCTTAATTTATATCCTATTGGCGAATGATTTTCTCAGAGAAAATTTTCGAAAAATAAACGAATGTGAGTGACTACCATAAAAAATTTAAAAAACAACATCCCCTTTCCCCTCTTTCACCTTCTATCTTTATCCACAGCTCCAACTATACCACAATATAATCAGCACCAGCATCTCCATCTAAAGTATGCATGAATGCACAATAACATTAAACATAACAAACAAACATATTCAACAAAAAAAAAAAAAACGCAAATAAAAATGAGCGTAAAATAAACCTGAACAATTTACTTACACTATACGAGGAAGCCAACTTTTTCGATCAATAAAACAATAAATCAATAGCGTAAAAATCCACAGAAATCATGCACATCGCTTTTTCCAAAAAACTTTAAATGCGTCCTTCAAGTATCAAGAAGTATCGCCAATCCAGGTATCTAGGTAAAAAACACCACCTGTGCATTGGAATACGATTACCAGTATCGACAAGCCTTCCACAACCACAAACATATACGAAGAGTTGACGACGCCTATTACTTCTAGGCTGAATGAGTTAAATTGCCTGATAAGATGCATGTCCGGCAGTCATCGTTTGATGGCCATAGTGTTGATTAGCCACTGCTTGATAATGTAACTGTTGATATTGATCTAGGTAATATTGTGGAGGCGCCATCGTATTTGTTTCACCTGCAAAAAGCAGTTCGCTATCTTGGATCACTTAGAACGTGACAATAAATCCTTAGCGTCTGGATATTTGCGCCTATTCTCAAGCGTCTTAGATGATATCCGTTCGAGAAGTGACTTTGCTCAGTGCTTCTAGGATCTAACCTCAGGTACTCAAACAGGGATTCTCCTCGAGGGACACATCCCGGAAAAACCCTCCCGAAACCACCGTTTTCGCGTTTAAGAGGTTCCCCTGTCAAGTTTCTCTCCCTACTTTGTTCTGGTATAGAAGTTGAAAATGAAAGCCAAAAATTACCCAAATCTGCGGGAATGAGAATGTGAACCTGTGTATAAATATGCTCCAAAATATATTCAAACGATAGATGCATACCTGGCTCAGGGAATGCCGGTTGACAAAGTGATGTGTAATAAAGATCCAACATTTGATGCATACTCGCCGGTGTACCTTGTTGTATAACACCGTTATGTTGTGTTATATTAGTGGAATATTGCGTCGATGTGTGTGCACTCCTTTGTTGTATTGTCGATTGTGTTTGTGGTGTATGGAATGTGAATGAGATCGGAGTTCCCTTAAATAAATTCCACTCATTTCGATTGCCAAATTTTTATTTTCATAAAACTCTTTTTTCATTAGCTCAATTTTTTTTTTTTTTTGCAAAAATTTTACAAACGACAAATGCTTTCATATGAGGCCAATAAAGAAGTGAATTTTTTGTCAAATTTTGTTGTTTTCCACATAGAATTTAAATATTAACTAAATAAAAACTCATCGAAAGCGATCGAAATTCTTAGCATTCACCTCGTCGTCCCTTTGTATTCTTATGCTTGGCTGGCTTTATCCTACAGCCTATAGACTAAAGACATAATTCGAGAGAAGCATTCAAACATCTCCTCTGACATAAATGGTGTAAGTGTGTTCAGTAAGGGTAACTCATGAATGGTCGAAAAAGTGTTATTGCAGCACCGTGAAATGCTTTGCCCGATCGAATAAGGGATATATAACGGAAGTAATCAACCACGGGGTTGAAGGATGAAGAGGGGGCAATGAAAGTTACGACAATTCTTTACTTCTTAGAGGACTTCTATCAAAAGGAAATTCGAAACGACCTTTACGGTGCTTTCTCTTACTTATGTTATCATTGTAACTATTGAAATTAGAACACTTAACAATTATGACTCAATAGCAAAACGATGATAGAAAAATAACTTTAAAATATAAACCTGTTGGGTAGTGGATTGCACATGTAATGGTGTTCGAACTCCTAATGCTTGCGCTACCAATACTGTGCCCGGCGTTGAAGTTAATACTACAAATAGGCAAAAAATTCACATAAAAATTATTTAAGTAACAAGGAAATTACTTCTTTCTTACTCTCAGTAAACGATTACCAATATTACTTAATAGGCAATCTCGCTTTGCTTAGTAGATAATTTCGATTTCTATTAGCGAAGTGAAAGTGTAACGTGCTTCAATAGATTCACAACAACTGAAGAAAACGCCACTAAATGACTAAATGATATATTTATGTGCCATTGTTGATCTAATTTCGAATACAAAACCTCTATGTCATATGCTTTCAGCTTACCCGATCATCCACCGGATTCCACGATGCAATTTCTTTATCAATGATAATAAATAAGCTAATATGTTAGATGATATGCGCTTTTATATCCTATTCATCTCATCAATTAATTTTCACAAGAAAATAAAATTAAAATAAAATTAGTGGGAGAGGGCACTTAAACTATTTTAACTGATTCAACTATAAGCATAAATTTTCTATTACATAAAAAAGATTCGTCTTTCAATGATTCATTCCGCTTATGATTCAAGCGAATTTCTCGTCCCCTCAAATACCTACAGGTCAATACATCAATGTGAAATAAGATTGAAGCTATCTCATCGTGCTATTCGTATCAACCTGATTCAGTAGTTCCCACATCACTGATTTCTGAGACGAAGCAATTGGACAAACGAGCATGCAAAAAGGCTCACCTCCACCCACACACATATATACAAACACACACACACACATATACACACACAAACACACACACACACAAATTATTGTGAGGCGTTTTTTGGATATAAAATTATAAAAATGTCTAAAAATTGGCCAACTGAAATCAACTTCTACAATCTAATCGTTCTTTACGTGAAAAATCGATCAATAAAATGGTTCGAAGCATAAGAAAAATAAGTATTGAAACCTGCCAAGTTGGCTGGCATGACATGCGCATTGCACTGCATTTGCTTGACCAACAAATTTTAAAAATTGACAGAAAATTTTAAACTCAAGCAGTAATACTCTCATATTATTTGCATAAATTAAAAGAAAAAGGTTTATTTTCCTATAATCGAGAATATAAAAAAAAAACAAACAAAAATGCAATTATTATCAAATGTGTATAAACTTGTTGACACCTACGAATGCCTAGAAACTTTTTCAAACTTGAGCGTTCAACGCGAAAGATGATATATAAATCACTCTAGCTTTAGCGGTTCTTGAGTTGAAGCCAACAGACAGACGGCTGGTCAGACAGATAGACAGACAAACAAACAGACAAACAACAGACATGCCCAAATACATACAGACAACATAAAGCATATAATATTAGCAAAAACAACGCAAAATTAACCTTGTGATTGTGAGCCACTTTGCTGATAAGGCGAATTCGAATAACCATCTGAAAATTAGAAAAATCGATTAAAAATAGGAGGTGATCGACAATACTATTCAAACCTTAACAATGCTCATCACTCAATAAATATACCCTACAAATAAAACGCAAATAACAATAACGAACTTCAGCGAACTAAAAAAAATACATTCATCAAAACTGTGCTGAATTACCGGAACAATACTGAAGCACTAATTTCGACGATATCATTCGATGAGTGATTACTTAGGCAAAGTAATCGAAAAGGCTGCGATCCTCTCTCCTCTCTCCTATTAGGGGGAAGGGGGGTAGAGAGGAGACGGGAGGAGGGATACGCAAGATGGAAGGAATAAGGGGGGCCATGAATCGTGCATATGATTGTTTACGCCTTATGAAGGTAACTGCTCTAATATCAGAATAATGGAACAAGAAAAAAACCTAGGTGGTATTGTATAGATATCGATATAATTAAGCCATTCGCAAATGCAATCCATAAGCCAATCATACAACACAAAAAAGCCTATGTAAACAAAAAAATATAACCACTATCGTATAACCAAAGCGATTATACGATAGTGCATACCTTCATAAATTAGGCACGCAATAATTCAACATTCCAACCTAGGTTCGAAACTTCATCAAGCGTTTTATCATTTATCAGAAGCAACATTACAAGAATAACAAAATTTTATTAACTTTGGGTCATGATGTTACTTCTCTAAAGCGCTAGCTGAACTAAAGGTGATAAAATAACCCCACCTGGAAAAACTGTCGCCCAAAAACCTTACTCAGTGATAGATATTCACTCTAGTAGTATGTACCCCTACATGGTGACTATAGATTACTCTCGATGGAACGCACATCCCTAGCTATCACAAATACATTTGACCTCGTAAGCTGTGAAAAGAAAAATGATACCGATAGGGAAATAAAAAGAAACGAACTCGGTCGAGGTCGAGTTGCCGACTGTAGTGTCGGAGGTTGGGCAATGGCGTTACTCAACGATGTTCCTGAGGCGATATCCATATTTGGTGAAGCGTCACCTCCTTTTAGCACTCCTTTTAGTGGCTTTTTACGTTGAGGATGATAAATCAAGTTCGGATTGTCCTTTAATGCCTGAAACATTAGTTTTATGATCCAATCGGTATGATATACCCATGAAATATTTAGATCGCGTCAAAGTCAACAACACTTAACAGATTTTGTGAATAAGCGCACATTATAATACCGTTTAATTCTGGATACTCTCCCCACCCAGTCAAAAAACATGACCTTTTTAATAAAACTACAGCCCAAAATCATTCTATTCATGCATATGGCAGTGCGGATATGTATGTGTATATATAAACGTATATATATATATATATATATATATATATAATATATATATATATATATATATATATATATGTCAGCGCCCATTAAAATCAAATATATAAGCAAACAACATCTCGTAGCAAAATAAACTACACAGTAAACAGCACCATTCTTACGAATTTCCCATGTTTCAGTGCATAACGGCTCTCAACACGTCAAGCAGCGAACCGCAAACGCAAATGCCAGCCGGCTGGTCGCGAGCAACAAGCCACTTATGCCCCGCAGTGGCTCTACGACTGTGTTGTAATAGCTGTGCTCATTCCACATTTTTGAGATTGTAACATCTTGACGACTCTTTTCAATCGCCATTCATGCATCAACGAAACTTGGTAACTCCGAAAAAATATGCTTCCACCGATAAATTAGGCCACACTGCGCCCCTTAAAAATAACCTATTGACCATATTCACTTTAAGTAACAGTTATATGGTTATAAAACAGTTATATGAGCCGTCTAGAAACTTTATCAAAGGCTGTCACACGAAGCACTCATATGAATCTATTTCAGGTGAAATGAAAACCATCTTCTAGCAAAATTTGAACAAGTGATAAGGCGTCCATAAAAAGATTATTCGATAGCAAGTAAAGAAATATTAAAATTATACAAGGAAAACCCTATCCGACATAAAAAAAAATTTCACTGTACAGCCGGCTGTCATCAAATAAAAGAAAAAAAAAGCATGCCATTTCATAAAAACATTCAATGTCACAACTGCAGAAAAGATGGATTTTTTGGCAAACAACGAAAAAAGGACCATCCACGCATGCCGACACTCATATAATTTTCAATCACATGAAAGTACAGCCATTCATAGTGAGCGTAAAATTGTGGTGCTTATATTTATTATGCAACCCCAATGTAGTTGATGTGCGCGGATCATCTGCGCGTATTCATGGTCACCGTTTTTCTTGTATCTTTTGAACGATCCAATAAACCACTACCAAAACAAACTTAACAAAACTTTATATAAAAACTCGAACTCAATGTAGGGATGAGTTCATTGAAATATATCAAAACAAAATTGGAATCAATCTTTGGCAACGATGTAAATCAGCGTGAAATCAACCAACACAACTGACCACATCGACGAGGCAAACAAAATGCGCTTTGCGTGAAAGAGAGGTGCGAACCGCTCTCTCCAATCGATTGCTGTATCGCGCACCACATATAAACAGACCACCCTTTAGCGAGCAACTTTGCTCAAGTTTTCATAATTCGAGCCTAGATGCTTCACACTACTTCATTGCCCCTTTTACTGCTAATATCATAGAAAGATATATGCCTCTTAGCTATCTTTACTCTCAGATGCTTCATATCCACCTTTAACTTATGTTCCTCTCAGGGTAATTAGTGCTTCAGTGCCACAATCAACTGATTGAATTTTGAACGGATTCAAAAAATCTCATATTCTCGTTCCTTCAGATATCCCTATATCCATCTTTTCTCCGGCTATGCAAGACAACGGGAATTCTATCACAAGCTACCCGTTGCATTAGAGTACTCTCACTTTCCCCCAATACTTTATGTACATACCACCGATGATATGATAAGAGTGTATCTCTATGAATTTTGAACGGATTCAAAAAATCTCATATTCTCGTTCCTTCAGATATCCCTATATCCATCTTTTCTCCGGCTATGCAAGACAACGGGAATTCTATCACAAGCTACCCGTTGCATTAGAGTACTCTCACTTTCCCCCAATACTTTATGTACATACCACCGATGATATGATAAGAGTGTATCTCTTTATCTACATACCACCGATGATGTGATAAGAGTGTGTCTCTTTATCTACATACCACCGATGATATGATAAGAGTGTATCTCTTTATCTACATACCACCGATGATATGATAAGAGTGTATCTCTACATCGGCAATAAATATGGAACAAAACGGCGAAACCACTCACCTTCTTATGTTCCAATTTGCTTTGTTTGGACATTTCGAAAAATGGCTTCTTCTCTTTATCACTCAACGTTTTCCATTTTTCACCCATCTGAAATTCACTCAAATATTTTATCGGTTTAAGTTTAAAGTCCAACATTTTGAACACTGCAGAAAGTAACCGATGAAATGTTAAACGCGCACCCTACAGATTGCCAAATAAGGGTTAATAGACTAGCGGAAAACATTCTGTGCTGTTGGAGTCGAACCAGCAATCGTAAATTTCAGCTCAGACGCTTGACCAAATAGACCATTTCTCCCACCACCCACTACTGAATACAGAGGCACACCATTATGAGTGTGCCTATACTAAGTGAGAACACACGTGTTAAATGAGTGACCTGCACAATCAATAGATTTAATAAACTAACCAAACGGCTAACGTCGTTCATTTTCATTTTCGGATCCTTTGCTAATATCTTCTTACGCTCTTGTACCGTCCAAATCATATAAGCATTTAATGGACGCTTTATAAATTGGTGATCATCTGCAATTTTTTATTGATTCATCAATAACTTCTATGATTACTAGTAAGTAAGCATTTGTAGTTTTACAAACGTTGAAATTTTTCAATAGATAAAAATAAAGTGAGTAATTTCTTTTTTATTCCCCCTCGAAAAAAATTATTCCCACTACAGAAGTACCATAAAACACCAATAACGATATGAAGGATTATCGATTGCATTTGAATTTCAAAATAAGAAAAACTCTGACAAGTGATTAAATCAACGCATCACTACAACACTGATAATAAAAAAAAAGTCTCAAGGAAATCTATTGATGCAATACGAAATGGAATACTCAATATAACTTGAATGAACTTAAATTGAATCGAAAAAAATTAAATAAATATTATTTTATTTCAGCTTCTATTATATTTTCAACTTATATGCAAGACATCAAAATCAACTAGCTGTATAGCAGACGAGCAAATTTTGCGGAAATTGATAGAAATTTGATAGAAATTGTTGATAGAAATTGATAAAAATTTTGCGGAAAAATTTTGCGAAATTTGTACGATTATAATAAATGGTAAATTTACATTTAAAAAGTAAATATCATACCTAACGGTGAAGCGATATGCATACCGGCTGGAGATCTGCATTGTAGGGGATGTACTTGCATATGTGTCGGTAGATGATTTTGTGCACCGGGACTACCCAATCCACAGAAATCAGTGTTTCCATTATGGTACCTATAAAATACAACTTTATTCAACAATATAATTTTATTTATCATTCACTTAGCGAATCGAGAAAGTTCACCGTTAATCATCATAATAATGAGAATATATGCTAGCCAAAATTGGTATTCAATTAAATAATGAGCAATTGAATCTTTGAGGTATATGGATTCAAGTGACTCGTTTCGTATATGGATTATCATTCGAATAACTCCTCTAAATATTAAAATGATTTACGAGCAATGAATACCGATTCTGGACTCTTCCGGAAATTCTTTTGCACATTAAAACCGATCTGCAGCTAACTAATTATTGAAACATATTAGATAACTGAATAAAATCGAAATAAAGCCTGCTAATAGATTTATAAAAACCTGCTAATGGACTCACCCATTAGTATATCCAGAATGTGTTGGTGTTTGTGAAGAGGAAGGTGCCGGTGATGGCGAATCACTCACATCAACAGACGGTGTCGAACCTCGACTTTCGTCCATTGACATTTCCGTTTAGGACGAATTGTCCTGCAATAAATTGCTCGTAAATAATTAGCTCACCTTTTCGCAGATATCGATTCATGCTGTTTATATAATATCATAGCTTCACGTTCATAATATTAGCTAATTAATTCATCATAATAAACATTCACAATCAACGATCTAAGTGAAGAAATTATTTCTGCGTAAAGCGATAAAAAAAAAACACTTTCGACGATTTTATGAAAAATTATACTCCTATAATATGAAATATCGGTGAGTTCAAGAAGTGCTTAAGAAAGCAAATCAACAACGATGTCCGCAATTTCGAGATTTAACAGTGATTGATGTTTGGTTAAAATTTTATCTCCATCCTCCTATTTCCGTACACCATCTAATCTTCGAATCCCTCTAATACCAGTTAAACCTCACATCCCTCATCTAAAACCACCTCTTTCATATTACCCGTATACCTACTCATCTTCAACTTCAACGGTGCAAACCTTTACAGTTGTTATATCGATTGGCTAACAAAAGATATAGATAGAACAACAACACAACAATTTTCACGATAAAGACTAATTAACCATCGAATAAACACATAAATAAATGAACACATAAAGATGTGCAAAACAATTCATCAATACATCACAAGTCGTCTTCCTCTTAGTGTATTTGACCTCACGTGTTACATAAAAAAGACAATCCCCATCCATCCTATGCATAGAACATATATTACTAATTCATCTTATTTATATTTGAATATATATTTACAAATATAGCAAACGAGTATACTATCAAATTGTAAGTATACAATAATATCTCTGTATTATTATTACCATATCACGTTATATCCATAAATAAATACCGTAGTTTTATGATATATAGCAACATATGTTTTTATATATTGTAATAGTAACATAACATAATATTGTATTATAATAACAATGCCTATTAGTAGAATAGCTACTTCAATGATGGTGAAATTTTTTCAAGTTTTTTAATAATAAAAAACTAGAGAAGTTTCTACAGTATCTTTTTTTTCACCTTTTGTACAATATTCAAAATTTTCCACCTATGCTACCTTTACAAAATATTATATTATCCTCCATTTCCCTTATAATGCATACCGTTTCATTCACATCGCCTTTGCAATGCATATTTTTCAATTTTTCAAAAGACAATCCACAAATTCAAGCTTTTTTTGTTTAAGTTAATCTAAACAAAACGTATAACAATCGTGATAGCTATTTCCCTTCAGCATATAACAAACGCATATAAAACAAACTGCCCATTTTAATTACTATCTATTTAACTTTGACAACAACGCTCAAATGAAAATTCGAATGCACTTACATAATATGCAAATTTAGTAATAAATAAAACTGTGACTGCGAAATTTGCATATTATATATAATATCAATATTCGTCTCATAAATTCTCGATAACTTGCAATCGCTGTGCGATAAACATAAATAAATAAACAAACAAACAAATAAATAAACAAATAAATAAATAAACAAAAAAATAAACGAATAAATAAATAAATAAATAAATAAATAAATAAATAAATAAATAAATAAATANAAAAGTTTTAAATTATGGAAGCAATTTATATTTTGTCATAGAAATGATCGCATATTCAGTAAGAGTTGAAGCTAACTACCGTTTCATTTGATATATAAGCCCACTGAGTGTTTAAATGAACTGGGATCGATACAAAGATGTTCTAATAATCGTTTTCCTCACATAAATTTATTACTCAGCTTTTATTTATGGCTGAAAAAAAAAACAAGTAAAAAAATATTAAAAGTAAACGCATATGATAAATAAGGTTAGGGTCATCAAGACTGTTCGAATCCATTCGGCTGTCAATTAGAAAAGAAGAATAATAAAAAAAAACAGCTGGCAACAACATGCCGCTGACAAACAACAGAAGGTGCGAAAAGAAAATGACTATGAAAGAAAACGTGAAAACAGCAATGCAGATGAAAGCAAAGAAGAAAAAAAAAACGCCTCATATTATACACTCAAACTATAATAAGCAATAAAATTGGAATAAAGTTTATGCGCTTTTCAAATAATCTCATAGAAAGCTAATAGAAATTTATATGACATAAATTGAAGTTTATTTATTTATTCATTAATTTATAGAAACTTATTCATTTAATTACTTATTTATATTATTTGTCAGTTGTTTATTTATTTTATTTATTTGTTCATTCTATTTATTTATTTATTTATTTATTTAATTTATTTATTTCAAATTCCTAAAATGGGAAAACATACACATGTGAACAGCAAGAAGAATCTTTCGCAATTGTACACTATAGACGATTAACTTAGGATAAAAATCACGAATATAAGCTCCATGCAAGAAGTTCGGAGGTAGTTACAAATGGATTACCAGGAAACTTTGCGATTTGCTGTCCCCTAATTGTTTCGTAAATTACCGCTCGTATATTTACGATTAATAAATATAATATTCAACGATAAAGATAACAGTTCACACTTTCATTCAGAAGCAAAAATTTGAGAGGTATCTGTCTTCTGTTCTATCGAAATTGTCAAACATCCCACTGTGGATTACAATGGCGTAATCTATGGGGATGCTTTTGTCGAAAGTGATTAGCGAATAGCGAAATCGCTTTATTAATTGGACATATTGACAAAATTTTTTTGCGCAAATCGAACAAAATTAGCGCTCATGAAATATTTGAACTTTTAAAGAATCCATATGCATAAGAGAATTACGTCAATGGTTTCATATACACGAGTATAGCAATCGGAGGTTTTTACGGTGGAAATACAGTCTTTATTCGATCGATGTTATCGAAATATGAAAGAATTTCTATAGGGCACTGATCGATATATTAATCCAAAAAATTTCAAAAATTAAAAAAAAAAAGAAATTCTATTCAATAAACGAAAGCTAATGAGCTACTCGTTATCGCACTGATTAGACAAATAAAAGTAATCAGTGCAATTAGCAATAAAAAATTTTCTAATCATCTGAAATAAAAGGAAAAAAGGAAACACTGTCTTAGGTGCTTTAAAAAACTTCCATGTTCGGTGGAAGAAAATCTCAATGTTGACATTAATTCAAACAACTTTTTTTTCCATAATATGGGAAAATTTGCGATTTTTTAGAGAGGAAATTTTATGAATTTTTCAGGAAAATGATTTCTGAATTTCGCAATAATTCTATTTATATCTCAAAATGAATGTAGGAAATAATTTCTATTGATCTAGACGTGTTGATTTCTATTATTATCCTCCGAGTTTCATTTTTATAATAAATTATGGACTCAAAATAGACTGCTTCCACTCTAATCA
>QEWY01001940.1:212603-244056 GCA_006503575.1 Baylisascaris schroederi
CCCTCCCCCCTCCCCTCCCCCAAAGGAGAACAACGAAAGTGACAACTAATAACATTTGAAATACCGTATTACTTTCGATATAAAACCCCTGTCTCAAGTCCAGAAAGAGAACTCCATCGAAAGATGATCAAATCATTAAAAAGTTTGAAATGAGGGAAACCAGTCTTCTATTTCATATAATACAACAAACAGCAATAAAGGTATTCATCGATGTATTGGTATTTTTCAAAGAACCGGAAGCATTAACAACAGGTAATGGGCATCGAACCACTCTTTCCCAATAAAATATTGGATGTTTCACTTAAAGATTGATAAGGTGATAATCGAAATGATTAAAGCTAACAAGCATGGCATC
Organism: Baylisascaris schroederi; assembly: GCA_006503575.1. NCBI lineage: Eukaryota > Metazoa > Nematoda > Chromadorea > Rhabditida > Ascarididae > Baylisascaris > Baylisascaris schroederi. The sequence goes on from QEWY01001940.1 coordinate 212,959, forward strand.
TAGCATAACTTTCGCTATCGCTAGATTCGTTCACGGGGAATTTAGGTTATGGATCGCTAGCAATGCCAATTTAACGACATTCATTGGTTTCTTTCTCACGGCGTTACCGACAATTCGCGTTCCCACGATCATATCATCATCGATATGAGTGCAAAATATATTCTGCATTGGATATTCACATCACTAGCAATAAGTGAGTATAACCTAACAGGTAGATGAAATACAGGTGATACAACTCTTCTAAGCAATACTAGTCATCGAGTTAATAATGAGGCTATTGTGCTAAATGGAAAATGCGATAGTGCTTATCTAAAAATTGTTCAATGATTAAAGACAGTTGACCGCTGCCATCACAAATCCCCCTCCCTCTACTCAAATACTTCAACGATCCCCCTCCCCTCCCTCATTACCTCAGTAATGGGATCCTCATAGACGATAACCGACTTAAAGTTTAGATCTGAGTTATAATTCAGTACAACAGCTAACAATTTTAGCAATGATTATTAACATATTTATATCGTTCTAATAGACACTCATTCCTATAGTAACTTAAAGTTTAGATCTGAGTTATAATTCAGTACAACAGCTAACAATTTTAGCAATGATTATTAACATATTTATATCGTTCTAATAGACACTCATTCCTATAGTGCAATCGCCACTTAATTCTATTAAAGCTAAGCGAACGATTAGTTAGCTCTTCGTATATAAGATCTTTACCCGCCTTGTGCACATTGAATTTTTGTTCGTAGGGAAACATTTTATTTGAAAATCGTTCAAAACTAATACGAATAATATTTTAGTGATGTAAATAATAAAATTTCAGCTGAAATCTGGTCAGCAATATCGAGTAATCCTAAATAAGCACTAGTGACCATCTGTGTGACCATCAAACATAGGTAATTAAAGAATAAATGAAGGAGCGCAGAACAGTTCATTATGAAGGTGGTAAAGCATAAGTTCAAACATTGAAATATTTGAATCTCTTCTTCTAAAACGATGGATATGAATGGTTAAATTCACTTCATCGATGAGGAATGACACTGACTGTGGTAATATTCAAGCAATATATGACTAGCATACTGAAAGCAATAAACGGTTATATACATTATACACACATTTAATAAAGTGTTGGTCAGATATTATAGGAATAAATTAGGTTAAAAAACCTGGCAAAGGTGGAGAGGAGAAGATGGAAGGAGGATGGGGATTAGAGACTCGAAGAGGGAAGTATGATGGGCTGAGATGGTTATGATTATAGGAAGTAATTTCTAAAGGTAAGGATACGAATAAAATTATACACCTTGTTTGTTTTATATGATATGAATTAGAAGATATATGGAAGATGCATTTAGTTATTTTTGAAGTGCTCAACGCATCGCCAATATTTGAGATAGTCCCTCATTAAGGTATGAAATTAAATCATCAAGCGAAAACGCGTTGACCATCATTGACCATCACAATGTGCGTATCGCTAAGGGGTTGTATGGCTGTCACAAAGGTGCAAGAGCATTGACAATAGAGCAAACACAGAGAGAGTAATTGAGTAGCTCAAAGAGCGGCACACTTTCGAAAGGAAAGACGCATTTGTGCAAATGCGTGCGAATAGTAAAAGGGAAACACAATTGAAGTTGGCGTGGATGGTGTGGTGCATCGCCGCATTGGATGGGGTGTAGCTGCTTGCACGAATCGTGCACAAAGAGCGCGACATCGTGCAGTGCAGTAGTGCACAAAGAGTGCGACATCGTGCAGTGCAGTAGTGCACAAAGAGTGCGACATCGTGCAGTGCAGCAGTGCACAAAGAGTGCGACATCGTGCAGTGCAATGCAAACGTTTTGCGAATAAACTAAATGAACGGAAAGCTGCAAACGAAAGAAATTATCTTTTCATTCAATAAAGAGTCGAACACCGGGTGCCGTTGCATCCGCACTCACGCTTCGAATCATTCGACCACATTGCCCCCATTCGACGACACACCCGATGCCGCTTCGATCCGCCGTTGCATCCGCAACGCACAACCGCGTTTACACTCTTCGTACGGCCGTCTATGCGTCATGAGTGCATCTACTACGGTAGTCGACATATTTAAACCACTAAACGCGTGTCAGGAATCGAATAGAAATTACAGCGCTTTACCTTCGCAATTTTAGCGCTGCATCATTCAATGTGATAACCTCTAATTGTACTGAAGTAAAGTCGGCATATTAGAGCAGGTAGCGTGGGGAATGCGGAATGTGAATGTGTAGGTATTCTGAAATATGTGACGATATGTGAAGGAAATCGGAATGTTCAAGACAAGGAAGTTGGTTGAAGATATGCTTTTTGCAATAAATATTCAGGCGAAAATACTAAGCATGCCAATTAAGTTCGGCGGATATGCGCATTTTCAATTGCGCCTTTCAGGCCGACCGGTTTCTCAAATTACTAACAAATAATCAAGTATGTTTGATGCGTAAAATGTGTATAGGGATGCATGTGTATGTGTGTGTGTGTGTGTGTGCCTGTCTTTAATTTGCCAATTTCAGGTCGGGAACCATTGAAGTTAGCAGCTATGAAATTCGGCACATTTGATCTACACCATACATCCCACACCGAAATTTAAATTCGAGTCATCATCTGTGAACGATGTTACGCCCATTTAAAGATGCCTCTACACCTCTATATATTTTGCAGGTGGTCAATTAGAGCTATCGAACAACATTAACAGAATAAAGTGTTTATTAAGAAAATTTTCTTTATTTTCCTCAACCTCAAAAATCGCTGACGAAGTGGGCTTGATCCCCAATTTTCCTTGAAAAATTGTTTTCTTAGATATAACATCCATAGACTGCCTGCAACTCTGCTGTGGATGGATGACGAAAATGCCGGATCCGGAAATTCCGGACATCGCCAAGGATTTTAGAACCTCAAGCTTGGCGTTTCGATCGTCATTTCTCTGGGAGACTCCAATCTGGTCATTTAATGACCAGATTGCTTGAGAGCTTTCGAGCGTCAAGGGGGCTATGAAATAGTCCTTTTATGCCAATACAGCTCATAGACTCTCGAGAATTTCTATCTTAGACTTCGAGCTCGAGAATTCTGTAGCAACTTTTTCATGGATTATATTCACCAGATTCTGGAATTCTTTGGTTCAGCAATCAGCTCTCGAGATCAAAATACCATACATGAAAGACGCTCATAATTGCACACACGCGAAGTCACCATGACAGATGCTTCTCGCATGAAGCATCATATTGGATAACTCTAACTTCAGTGCTTCTCCTGTTGAAAATTAAACAAACAAGTACACATTATATATATATATATATATATATATATATGTTAATAGAAGTATAATTATTTGATGTTAATAGAAGTATAATTATATCTCATCTTCATTGCAAAATAAGAATGTTTAATCAGGTTTTATTCATCTTAGATCTTAAATCTATCTTCTCAGCTTATAAGCGCCGACCTATATGAGGTAGATACTACTTCCGAACATTTTTTTTCCAGCAGATATATCGCTCACATTTCGATCCGTTTGTCGAATTTACCCTACAGTATGGGCAATTCTTTCCAAAACAAGATACAATTCAACGTATAGATATGTGCTGAAGAGTGGCTCACCAATTTATTTTAAATGCTCGACGCTTACAAGCTGTTCACTATCATCTATTTCATCAACTGAACAAATATTAACGACCTAGAATAGGTGATGCTTGCAGGCATAGACATGGTAAGGAGGTTCTCATTTATGAGTTATCAGGATCCTGTCTAAAAGCACAATGTCTTCAATACTTGCTCCTTATCCGCCTTCCTCCACCTCCTTCAGCTTCCCTCCCCTCTCAGTCCAAGGAACTGGCTGTCCAATAATCAAAGGAACATTGCTAGAAGCTGGCTGTTCAAATTTTCTTTTTTAAACATTACTATTGAAATCTCACTATTCATAAATGCAACAAACCATATAAACTCTTCCTAGAAATCATATATTTCTCTACGGATTCGAACTTACGGTCAGAGAAAATTGTTTCAAATCTGCTCGCGCTATATTTTACGAGCTTTATTTATTATTATTATTATTATTATTATTACGAGCTTTATTTATTATTATTATTATTATTATTATTTTCTGTATACGAGCTGAATACTTGATCAACGCTTCGATTAATAATGCAAGCTATATTCTTATCTTTGCATTTGTGGATGTTAATGACAAGAGGACACTTTTTGTATTCTTGAGGTTCTTTTGCCGAAATCTATGAACCTTATTCATCAAGATTTTTTATAATGATTTAAAATTTTCTAATACTTAGTGGAAGACCACTTCCGCAATTGGTAATATACGTATAAATTATTTTGACTTTAGAATTTCAGGGGTATTGGATCAAAGAGATGATAAGTCAAAGGGCGATCCAGATATCGTTAATCTCGATTGGTTCTTTGTATCTTCGAATTAATTCACCTTTATCGATTTTTGAATATTGCATAGTTCAATTTTAGGTATAATAAAAAAGCTCCCAACTAAAAATGATCAATTACAAGGATTGAATTATTTAAGTATTGATTATATTATTTCTCAAACTGCTTGGAATTCAATCCTCCTTATTGATTACGTGAAGTACCATCCCCGAATACGTTGAAAATTATCGTCCAATACGATCATCGCGGCATCTTTATATATTGGCGGAAGCTGTCACTTTTATTTAATTTCCATTTGTTGAACTTCCTTGAATATTGCTTAATAGCTTTTTTTTAATGAATGAATTTATGAATTCTTTTTGCATGACGTCATTTTTCGCCTTTTGCATTTCTCAAATCCACCAACTGGACACATGAAGAAGTGTCCTAACATTGAAGCTAGTCGATATTTCTGTTAGTCACTTAATTCGAAGATAAGGGACACTTTCATCATGAGATGAAAGCAACACAGCTAAACGCCACTCAAGCACCACCCATCAACGGTCGTCTGGAGGCGTTAACAAATCATAGCCTCATCTCGCTTCTGTAGATTGATGTCGTGTCTTCATTTGATGACTCTCATTATAGCTACCTCTTAGAGTTTCAAATTGATTCAGGCATTGATTTTTCTACAGTATATTTCATGTAGTATGTTTATGCATAATTTTCATTTTTATGCAAATTTTTTGCTATTATGTAAATTTTTCGATTATGAAAATTTCGTGCAAATTTTTTTGCTCCTTCACGGTTCGAATAATGATAATATGAATCGAATTATTAGCACAACCAAATAAAGCTATTATTATCACTGTTGTTATGCGATGCTTGTAACACTGAAGATACAGTATCACGCATGATGCATATTCGGACCATATCTATATCTATATCGACGTACTTTTTATATTCAAACGAATGTCTCTCTCCTCTTAGAATTCACTCTTACAACGATCGTTTGTTAGTCATTAGATTTATGTAAAATACTTTAGAGTGTATTCGAGTGTTGTATAAGTATTTAAGAAACGATTACCTTATAATAATTGTAATTATTCGATTCAATTGTGTTAGAATTCCTTTCAAAAACGATTCGCTCTCATATTATGTTTGAAACAATCCAACTATTCATTTAAGACGTTTTTTGGAAGATTAATTTCAAAAAGAGATTCTATCACATTTACTGCTTAATAATCTTTAATTATAAAATCATCTCGACTTTTTAACCCTTACCCACTCTCCCTTCCCCATTTTTCCTTTCATCCACTTGTTCCGTCTCCCTTATCCCCTCTCTTTAGTCAACTCTCAAATATTTGTATTTCTTTATGAGTCAGCCAATGGAGATTCCATAGAAAATTTTTACATTTAATTGATTAATGCTAGTCGATTTCATCCACCTAGTCTTCTCTTGGCAAAAAAAGTTTCCCCATATTGGTATTCGTGGGAATTACTGCAATGATTCGAAGCATCCCACGTTAGATGGGTACACTGAGTTAAGAATCTACTGAATTATCCTTCATCCTTTCATAAGCATAACATTCTCGACTCTTTAGCATGTTGTATTTAATTCTATTTCTCAACGAACAGGGATATGCGTTATATTTTGGCGATACTTCACCAATAACTTGAAACGTCCATATTGATGGATAAGATCAAAATATGGCCATTTTTTTAAGTCTACGGAATCAATCCTCGTAATTTTCATTCAATACTTTTTATGTTTCTTCAATTTATATATATCTTCTTGAATTTTCGCTTCTTTTTGATTGTTACTTATATCTCTCAAAAATTTCCTTTATTTCGTTTCGTTAATAATTTTGCCATTGTTTTTGAATCAAATTTGATCTTTTCCTTATATTTAAATCTCTTAAATTTTAGTATATATATATATATATATATAATATATATATATATATATATATAACTCTTTCTTCAAGGTAAGGTAATATAAGTAATCCTGTTTCTTTCTCATATAAATAACTTGCCCAAATATCTGTCGCATAACATTTACATTCATTTCTATGCTGATAATATAAAGTGATTGATTTCCTCAGAGATTATAATATTCGAAATTTTATAATTCAAAACACATAATACTTGTTGATATATTTGATTAAAAGTATGGATATTCAATGCATCAAAGATTTTTTCACAATATAGTTGATTGCAAATTGAAGTTTTTTTTTTTCGGAATATGAGAAAAATTATTTACGATTATGAGCATTGATTCTGAGTATTGCTCTATGCATTTGCTTAAATCATGAGAAAAAAATTGGATTAATAAAAATGCAATCGTTTTTTTTTTCATAGGATATCCTATCCGGAGATTCAAGGTTCTTCAAGTTAGCTACCATACGAGGATAATGAAGTTTAATTCATCGTCGATCCATAGAATGAATCTTATTTGATTCCGCCAAATTTTATTTCATTTCCTCGGAGCGAACTTAGATTCCAACAGAAAAAAAACTCCTTCAATCAGTATATATCATTCATTCTCGAATAGGCTTATTAAATTTTTTATTGAATTGCCCGCAAAAATTTCGTCTTTCTAAACGGTTTTATTATTATTTTTTAAATACTCAATTAATTCTTTTTCATTCATTTTCTAAGCGATCATGCTCAATAATGTGAAGATTTTCTTAGAGTCCTTTTTATTCCACTTTTTCATTTTTCCTTGAAAATATTTTAAATGAATCTCCCTCCCTTTGAACCCCTCCTCCACTTTATTTTTTTTTGTCCCTCAAACATGATGCATTTCAATGTTTCTCGCGATGCTTTTATGCCTTTATTCTCGTTTATATGGTCAATAAACATCTCGAATGAATTGAAAATGACCAAAAGCATTCTTAGTACCATTCGTCGCCCGACTGTTTTAAATCTTTTATCGACTTCACTATCCCGTATTCTATTTAAAGCACCATCTGAGTCACATTGCTAGAATGTTGACCTGGAATTTTTTTTTTTTAAGCGGAGAGTTGAAATTCCAGAAAAAAAAACTTGGAGATTCACTCATCTTAGATATTAATATATAATAATTCATTTATTTGATATCAATCATATTTATTAAATTGTATAGATACGATTGGTAAATTCCTATATAGTAATGTATTTTTGCAACAAATGCAATCGTTTTTCACATAATTTTTTTCATTTTTGCATAATAGCGCTATCTTAACGGTTAGATTATACAGTTGCGTTTACTTGCTCTAACCACTCTGAATTTATGGCTCTCTTCAATTCGTATTCCCATTCACGCTTCCCTTCCACTTCAGCAGCCGCAAATTTCAACGCCATTTACAGTATCAACGCCAGTTACAGTATCAACGCCATTTACAGTATCAACGCCAGTTACTGTATGACAACTATGATTAAATGAGCTTACAAGCTATTTTTTACTCTGTTCCGTCGTTTCTAAAAGTGTTCTTAAAAGTTTCATAAATTTTCAACATATTCAATTTAATTCACAGAGTATATTGAGGCGTGCCATCTCCTTCAACTGCAAAAAGTTTCGAAGAAATTACTTTTTATCTCCAAAATAGCAAGAAAGAGACTAATAAGCAATGAGTTCGAGGTATTACTACGAAGTAACTTCAATAAATTACAAACATAAAGGCAATTACTAAAAAGTTCTAAATAACTTGCCTGTTATCTCGAACAAACTGCAAGATATGGAAGCCTATTATTTAAATTCAACAAGTAAATCGAATATCACAGATGTGATCATAAAATTATTCGTATAGATTAAGATATTTTTAGTGAGTAGAATATTTCAATGGATCTATTCTATGCACAAAGAAGTTATGAGAAAAAGATTTTCTTTGGTTTCACAGTTCGATAAGTCTGAGGTAGATCCTGCAAAAACTTGCTATTTAGAAGGCAATCGTCGATTCGAGATGAATCCGAGCTATCGTTATTGGAACTTGTCAAACTAGTAAATAAGCTTAGGACAGTGGTCACACAAGCACGCACCACATACTCTATATGCATTATACACAAAACACACACACAAATATATATGAGCGGTGTTGCAACGGTGTAATCTAAAGTAAGTGTTCATCAATATTGCGATCATATTGCCCTCAATGAACGTATGGTCATAGTGAAATAATTTATGAATACATTAATGGTTGTTCCTAGTAAGATGAGCATTCCTCAAAAATATTTAATTGAGAAGATTTCGATTTCTTGCAGAAACGTTTAATTTTTATGATATCAAAATGGCGATAGTGTTTAGTTTGCTAATCTGTTTGTAAACTATAGAGAAAAACAAAAAGGGTTGTGTTAGTTATATGAGCGAACATCTCGAACGCAAATATGCTGGCGTTTATTGTATTAAATTACGAATGAAATAGGCGTAAATAGAGATAATTGGCGGAAGTAAATTAATTGCTTCACTTCATTAGTTATGTGTCGCAACAATTATCGTTATAATATATTAGGCTCAACCATCGTGCATTTGTTGCATGACGTCATTTCATTTTTTTTAATGCTTATGCAAATTAGGAGTGAATTAGTAAAGTTCAAGGTGACTGTCCAGGTCAAAAGGTCACACTAAATAATAGTGATCACAGTTACGACTGTTAGAACACATGTCCTACTGAACGGTGATTGGATAGCGTCAACCATCGTGCTTAAGACAAAACTCGACCCAAGGTAGCCGAAGGGTCACACTGCAAGGCACGACTGCAGATATGTCATATCTGCAGTCGGATCGTGCTCAAAATGGCGTGAAAATACACAGATCATGCTTGGTGAAGAGAAGGGGATATGCTCTGGTTGATCGGTGCATACGCAACAGCAATCAGCTAAGGATCGGTGGCCGGATATTGCGATCGAGAAAATGATTCGCTTTTTTTTTCACTATAATCTTTCATTTTGTTCTTTTTTTTTAATCTCTGAGGATTTGGTAGGGCTTGTTGATTCTCGGTATTAAGATAATAGTTATCACTCATTTCTAATCGCCGATCGACCATATTAAATATATTACTTTTACTGCTATCATTTTCATCATGAATTCTATTTTATTTCTCAATCATTTTCTTCCACTTTTTTTTTGCCATTTCACGAGGAATTTTTATGAAAATTTTCATTGTCGAATAAAATTTATGCTTTGCACATTGATTTCATCTGAAGATAATCGCATTTGCAAATGAATTTATGTGATTATTTGAATGATTGTTGATAGATAATTCGAATGCTCACATTAATAACTAACTAGAGAAATGTGTTCATTTTTGGTTCTTTTTTTTTCTCTCTCATAACTTTATAATTCGTCAACTTCAGAAATTTGCACTTCATTTCGATAAATCACTTTCTAATTGAATTATCCGCATAGTCGAATTTCAGGCTCTCACTGAAAATTAGAGCATAACTAAATCATGTTTATTAATTTTCAGGCATTTAAACAATTGATCTTTGTTTTTCACATATAAAACATCCGGCAGTAATATATATACCTATGTTGGAATATTTCTCTTCCGGTTTTTAAACTCTTTTACATATTATTTCAACTTTTCTGCAGTGTATTTTGCTCAATTTTTAATGCTTGCTTTTATTAAAAATCGAACAGTTGACATATTACACACTTGATAGATTCGCATATTCAAATCGAAAAGATAAAGGAAAATTTACTTCTTTGGGAACATTAAAATATAAAATCTATTTCATAAAAATACTCGAAAAAATTTGAGCAATTCGAAATGCTTGATTCCACTAATTTATTGAGTTTTAATTCTTGGCGAGAATGAAGTGAAGAGATCTTAGTATAACAACATATGCTTATTTATAAAATATTTGATAGCCTAGTTCATCACTTAATGAAACACATTTATATATAGATTTTAATATGTGGAAATTTGAAAAAAAAAAGAAATTTATATAAGAAATGAGAAAATCATTGAAATACGTCAATGGTAGTGTAGTGCCTGGACTCATTAATCCAACGATATCTACATTTACGTTATTCACTAATGAGATTGCATTACTTCATTCGGTAAATTTTTTTTTTGGGAAATTTTTGCATTAATTAGCATTTGATCGACTTGCTGATATCAGAATTCGTTCAGCAACGTTATAAATGCTTTCTTAAGCTGCATTATAATAAGTGTCTATTTAAAATCTGTTGTCTATTGAAGAAATATTTATTTTTTGAAATTAATTACTGTATAATATGTAGAAATTTGCATGGAATTCGAAAAAAAAATTGCATTTTCTTGCAAGGCAATTTTGCAAAAGCTGCAAAATTGCAAAAAAAGTGCAGTGAATTTTCAAAAATGTTGATCGTATATTACGTTCACTATCCTTTTTTTGCTGCCACATTTTATGGAAACGCTCGAGAATTTCATTGTTTCGATTCGTTGAAAAAGATTTTACTACAAAAAAAAATCAATGACGGTTTTTTTCATTCTTTTCGTATTCATTCTCTTTTCAGTAAATAATACTCTCTTAAAAATTTTTTTAATATTATATTTATAAACATAAATATATATTTACATTTCTATAAATTTATATATTACATAAACAAAAAATTTATAGACATATACAAAAACAACTCTTTAAAAATTTACATATAACGAAATATTCATTCTCTTTTCATTAAAAAAACAACTTTTTTTAATCTGTTACACCATAAATTTTCAATATAATCAGATTATCAACTATTCAGTGCACATATACTCCAATGAAACGATGAGAGTAGTTCTTAGAGTAGTAACCGTAATGGATACGAAAAAAAAAAACAGAAATCCCATGAGATTCTATGTGATTCTACTTCTTTCATCACGGCTTAATGATCTCATTTAGAATTTGCAATCTTCGAAGAGATATTAAAAAATGCATCGAGCAGAAAAAAAAAAAGAAAAAAGAAAAACATTCTCAAAGGAAATCACCGAAAGAAAGGATTAGAAGTAAATTGCGAATAGGCAATGATGTTAGATGCATTCTATTAAATTTTATATTAACAACGAAAATAAAAGATGAAACTCAAAATTTAGAGATATTTTTTTTATAATCTAAAGGAGAAATAACTGAAATTCCTAAAATAAAAAAACTAAGAAAAAATATTTGCAAGTGTATTCTTTTTTCAATGCTATATAACAGAAAATTAACAACATCATTGAAAACAATAATCTCTAAATTTAAAGCAAGTTTTGAAATTTTTAATTTTTTACCAAATTTACTCGTTCAAAAATTCTTTTCTTTTCTATGAATTCCTCTCCGAATCAATACCATTTTTAAAAAACCGCAAACAAATATAATTTTCCAGGTATCCGATCATATGCAAAATCTCTTTTAAATTAAGATCCTCATTTCGAAAATATGTGTCTCTTTGTGCTGAATGTAACATCAATGAAAATCAGCTATAGAATCTAGAAGCATTATAAGCCTCTTTTCTATGGAACTCCACTCTTTGAGTAGATGTCAACTCTGAAATTCTGCAATTTCGGTGCTTATAACCACTGAAATTGGGCATTTCCTTAGAACCTAGAAGTCGATTATATTAGTAAAGGTGAAGTATCGCAAACCTTTTTTAAGCAATATGAATCTTCGAGCCAATTAGTTACTTTAAGTCGATCGTTTTAGGTAGACAAAAATTTTCGCTTACCTCGAGGCTATATTATTTCGTTGATACTTTTCTTTTTATATACTTTTCTTTTTGTATAAATCCCCATTAGCAAAAATTGCTTTGATTACGGGATGTAAACCATGAACTAGTATAAAACCAAATTTTCCTATATCACTCTTTCTTAAATAGTGAAAAGGCAATTGCAGCTAATGTATAACATCATAAAGTCACACTATCCTTTGTTTGAGTTCAATGAAACTTCAGTGCATTCATTCTTTGAATAAAATATATGGGTAGAAATATTTTCATAAAAATTTGCCTAATAATTTAAGCTATCAATGCATGAATATTGCTTTTTTTTTTCTTGATCAAGAGTGAATTTCCACTAATTGTTTTATTCCATTGACAATGCGATTATAATAAATTGAGCAAAAGTTTCGCCAGGAAGATCGACAATGATATTCTTTGGTCGAAATGCCGTCCGAACAACAAAAAATAGCGAAAAAAAACGTTTTGTCCTTTCCATGGAATTGACCAATTATATAAATATTATTAATTTTAATTGATTTACAATTTAGATTTCAGCATTTACCATTTACACAAATATCATCAATAGCTCCATCGAATCAATATTACAAATACCTTAGCATCTTTAAACCAAGAACAATCAATTTTAGTTCGCATATATCGATCGCATGGCGGACTTTTTTATATGCAAATTAATTGACACAGGCATTTGCTGGCTAGAGTAGAATTAATTATGCAAATTATGCAAATTTGATCTTATGCAAATTAATCGCATCACATCCATCATTTATTTATTTACCTATTTATTTATGTTTCATGGTCTCGCTGATAGTGCGGCGCAAATTTTGATCTACAGGTCTTACGGCCTTAGGATTTTTGTCCAGTAAATTTGAGCTCAGCAGGCATATAATTAAGAAACGAATAAATAAGTAAATAAGTGAGTAAATAAATAAACGAGTAAATAAACAAATAGATAAATAACTAAGTAAATATAGTTTTGCGAAAATTGCAGAGGCTTTTTTAAAAAAGCTGCAAAAGCTTATGAAAATGATTGTTTCTGCATAGTGGTTCACGTTAATCGAGAACAAATTTGTTTACGATGAAAGTTTTCAAACTAGCATTACTATAGTGTGGTCATATTTGTGGCCCGGAGTCTAAGATTGCTAATGGTAATGGTATTACAGCTATTAGCTAGACCGGAAAATTAAAGATTGAAAGTTCAAGTCTTTATGGTGTTTTCGCTTTGTTCATTACATTTACTTATGAAGATCACTTACAAATGTTTACTGCCATGCGCCACCCAATTACTACAAAACCTCTAAGCACCTGAAAGAGGTCGTTATAGTAGCTATAATCGAAATTGGAGCATTAAGAAACTTTTTATTCTTAAAATAGATGGAGAAATAGTACATTCTTTAAATAGTAAAGTAATTGAATGGGATCATTATTCCGGAAAATGCAAGATCGTGCTACTCAGCGATACTTTTCTGTGATTATCTCTCTCAGTGAATTCTTTGACCTTTTCAGGGAAATGAATTTGAATTTTACCATTCGCTAAATATTTTTGAACATAATAAATAGTGAAAAATATGAGAGAAATTGCAGTGACGTACGCTCGATTAGATGCATTGTGTGAGTCTTCGAATAAAAGATTCATTTTTGTATCTTTCTGGAAAATTTTATTATAGTAACGTTGTATTTACGCCTAATGCGGTATGGATTCGCTAATCGTCGATGAAGCTTTTTTCGTCGAGCATTTCCTCCAATTTGATAACTCTAAGTTTTTTTTTTGTTGAAGTTTTCGTGATGATAGAATTTTTCTTGATCGATGATCCTCTCTAATCTCCCCTTCCAGAGGTTATTGTTGAGATTCTCACCTCCGAATAATTGCCCACTGTGTCATTTTCCCTTATCAAAAATCATCTACCATCACCTTAACAGGTTTCTTTATGCGTTCTTATATGTCCGCCTGTTTGTCTCTGTGGTAATCTCAGATTAGTTGCTACTGCATCAAGAGTTGTGAAATTTATTGGTCATAATCTACATTACAGTAATGACCACGTTTACCGTATTTCACGTTGATTAATAAGGTCTTTTAAATATTTGATGACGTCATAAGAATAATACAAATTTCACAATGGTTTATTTTTTTCGATATATTTTGCAATCATTGGATCTCAAAGATACCCAATAAAATGATAGTAATTCACTAGAAGGGGCTATTAGTTTGATGAAATATGCCACATGCATTTTGTTACTGCGATATTATAATGAGCAATAAATAGAAATAATAACTTTATTTTTTTGCACTGGTGTTGAAAATCACTGCAGCTGAAAATAAGAAGCTTTTAATGCCAGTCGGCTTCACCGATGAGACTAAAAAACGAATATTCTGTTGCGCTTACTGGTCTGCTTTCTTGTTTATTTCTCTTTGCTTAATAATAAAACCGCAAATGAATCATTTAAAATGGTTGTTGATTTTAGGAACGGTTCTATTTGTTCTTAAAGGTGCAGCATGTTAAATCCATGTCGGCTGGCAATAGCGTCATAATATCGTTCTAAATGTTTCTTCTATTCTTTTTCGATTATTGTGAATTTTTTAGTTGAAAAACGTTGTCACCGCACGCTTATCAAACATTGTCGACTCAGACTTATCGACTCCGGATTGCTGTTCCATGTCTTTCTGATGGTTCACGCATATTCATTTCCAATTTCACTCGAATGTTTTGATATGAAATCGCGTCTTGCGATATGGCATGCGCAAATATGGCCAAAACTAGAATGGTCAACAAAATATACGTAAGTTTCTCGACTCGTTGATTACAACATTTGCTATTTCTTGAGTTTTCCTGTATTTACCTGATGGAATGACCGAACTTGTTTATAAATTTTTTTTATTTCACTAAAGCTGGTTAAAACGCTATGTAAGATTGATTAAAGATTGCAAGAATATCGAAGATTTTAATAGATCTGAGGAAATAAAAGTGCTAAACATTGTGTTTTTATCGAATTCTCAAATCTGCACATTCATTCCTCGATGGCGTTATATTATCCAAATAGGAGCATTGTGAACATCTAGAAATTCTATTTATTAACTATTACTTCATTATATAAATCACTGTTTTTGCACTTGTCTATCTTTATTGTTTTTTTTTCATTATTGTAGAATCTATCTGCATTAATTCATTTAATAAAATTTAGACAAAGTTTTGATAATGTTCATAAAACCGTACTCCTTATTTCCGTTTGCAATAGATGGAAAAGGTGTAAACGTCTGTGGAATCTCAACTGCTCTTTAATTTGACTGAAAAAGAGACTCTTTCTAATTTTTTCTTTTCCGCTTCATTTAAACAATTCCCCATATATGTAATCTTGTTATAAAAGAGAGATAGATGAATGGACTCATTGATTTTTAACGATTTAATCGATGGATCGTGAGGAATGAAGTATTGGCGAGGTGGGGGTGGGGAGAGGGAGGACGAGGGAGGGGAGGGGAGGGGAGGGGAGGGGAGCGGAGAAGAGAAGGGGAAGTGGAGGGAGGGTGTGGCGGAACGATTACGATAAAAGAACGAAATTTTCGTTAGTGATGAATGAAGCGCAATGAGCAGCGAACGTTCATAAACATTGGCTTTCATTGAGAACAATTTTGCATAAATTTAGTTCGCTCGTTGGAAATTGCTCTCGAAGAGAGCATAGTCCTCGTTGCAATTATAAAGTGCACTTTTTGCTACATCCTATTTGTGTGAGAGCATGCATGTGTGCGTGTGTGTGTGCGTGTGTGTGTGTGTGTGTGTGTATGTGTGTGTGTGTGTATGTGTGTGTGTGTGCGTGTGTGTGTGTGTGTATGTGTGTGTGTATGTGTGTGTGTGTGTGTGTGTGTATGTGAACGTGGGGGTGCATGTTTACATGCGTTTGTGCGTATGTGTACGTATTTTTAATGGTGTGTATATGTATGTCTGTGCCTTCCGCTCAAATTGATGCAACAATTTAAATAAGATGAATACACTTCACAGCTGATCAGATGGCAATATGAGTGGAAAAACGAATCTTTTGCTGGAGGATTGAAAAATCAGTTGGTAAAATTAAGATATCTGAGTAAATATTGATGTGAAGTTTGTGGTTTTTGAAAGAAGTTGTTGTTTTTGCAACAATGAAAATACCGAGATAAACACCTAAATCTCGTGGCCAATAATATTCTCCCACAAGAATTTATAAAATTCAATAAAATATATTGAATTAATTTCAGTAAATTATAAAAATTCAATTAATCAGTAAATTAATTCCATTTTCGATGATGAAGTTTCAATTCGAATCAGAAACATATAGAAATACCATATTGTATGAAATAAAACAACTATAATAGTGTACCAAAGATGTTGATTTTGATTAAACATTCGCTTTAATATTTCGTCCATCGACCAACCGGTTTCATAAATTTCCAATAAAAAAATAAAATACGCATAATAATGACTTTATATTTTAATTGCTCTCGCATTCATCCTCATAAAGAAAAATTTGTTTTTCTACGCTTCGGGGGGATATAAAATGTAAATTCAACTAATATGAAAAGCGTAGAGAATCTTTGGCATCTTAAATACATACAAACATCTTTTTGAATTTGATGCTTTTATATGCAAACTAAGTGATATTATATTGTATGAGGTTACCTTGCAAGATAAGTGATTATATCGCAAAATTTCACGAATCATGCTGAAATGGTTTCCGAATTTAAACGACAAAACAGACAGACACACACACAGACAGACAGACAAGCGAGCAGACAAGCCTTCATACAAACGCAAGCACATAATGATGATGAAGTACAACTGAACGGAAACATTTCCCATGCTTAAATTGTGCTGTTGATATGTTTCGCGGAGTAGGTTGACAAGAAAGCAAAATAAGTGCTAGCGCTCGTTCATCCAGCTATTCGTTCATCAATTTGCATATTTAATCGAAGAAATCCTTATAAAAAATTCTCTTAAGCATGGAAGCATGGAATTGTAAAGTGAAAATGAAAGAAAATAGTATAATTCGTAGATAAATCATTTAAAAAAAGTTACGTTCATCTAATTGGAATTTGGAAAAAAAGAATTTCTAATTTTTAAACTTTTCTATTCTGGAAAAAAAAAAGAATTTTCATTTTTGAATTTTTCTGTTCTGGAAACAAGAATTTTCATTTTCAAATTTTTCTATTCTAGAAATAAGAACTTTCATTTTTGAATTTTTCTCTGATGCTAAGCATTTTTCATCAATAAAAGAATAAAGAACTCTTTTCGTCAATAAAACTAAGAGATCGGAATGAGAGTCGTGTGAGAATGATGTGAAATATGAGATGAATGACCGAACAACGATACATTTTCGATATTTATATCTCATCGATTATTTCGCACTTTTTTTTGCAATTTCATATTGAAATTCTTAATAAAAATTTTTTAGAAAATTAATTTTTATCATTATTTCATCAGTTAAATCTAATAATAAACATAATAAGTTTGCTAAGTAAATATAACATTGGAATATATGATTTCTTTAAGAAAATATGAAGAGAAAAAATTGCTCATTAAATACTTTTGAATTTCGATGGATTTCTTCTTTTGCTCAATTGATTTTGCCATCTGAGCCCTATTTAGTGATTGCGGAAACAAGCTTAAAAATAATTGAACTACCTAGATATTCTAGAGGTCTTTCTTGAAGTGTTAATTCAATCAACCCGGTGAGTCTATAGCAATTGGCACGCAAATCTTTCATCTTTCGATTCGCATAAAAAAAGCACGGAAATATGTCCTAACAGGACATTTATTTGCCAGAGCCTCATATTCGCTAAGAGCCAGGAGGTGCTTCTAATAATAAGAGATTGAACCGTCCTATATATATATATATATATATATATATATATATATATATATATATATATATATATATATGCGCTCGTATTCTTTGATGTTTGCGAAAATCTGCTCATTGTATTCTACGCTTATTTGAAGTTAAGGTGCATCATTCATTGTGCATTGCATATAAAAATATGAAATTTTAATTTTCTACCGTCTCAACCATTGCTTCGATCAATGGTGAATAATTCTTTGTTACTAAAATTGTGCTATTGAATAAAGAAATTTCGCTCTTTGAAGGACCGTATCAATTGCAAAATTGGAAGCTGTATTTTAGGTTCGCACTAAAATTACACGTAAGCACTAGCCCCTTCCCTTCATTCTCCCTCCCACCTATCTTCGCCAACATAAATGACTTGTAAAATTCCACTGAAAATGAAAGGGGGACGGTGGAAGAGATGGTGGGGATAGGTGTTCATTGGAGGAGATGAAGTCACACACACACAAACATATAGGGGAGGGGAATTTCCTCCAGTGGTGTTCGGAAAATTTCATACTTAATTATTTTGAAAATTGTAGTTGAATATTTTATGCTTTTGAACTAACGACTCAATATTGAACACTTGTGGCTTGATAGTTTACGAACATCTAATTGACTATTTTTTTCATAGGTAAATGCCCTATACCTGCATGCGGATATGGAAATATATGCTATTGCCTTGTTTTTTTTTTTTTTTTAATAATTTTTGGTGTGAAAAAAAAGCGTTAAAAAATTCTGAGACAGTCAATCAATTAAGTATTCATTACAATACGTTTGAGAAACGTTGATATAATTAATTCAACGTTGCTAATATTTTTCTGTTCATCTGATATCTTTAATCGCATTTTTAATCTACGTTTAAACATAATTTATGGCGATGGTCATTTAATGGTCACTCAGTCGGTTTAGTGGTCATTTATAGTGATTGCCATTTATGAACCATATTGATGACTATAGTTATGGTCACTATATTTTTATTCCATTCAGCCAGAATTGCATATTTGATTAACTTCATTTACATCGCTTATTTATTCATCCCACTTTGGAGGTTTTTAAATAATAATACAAAATTATCGCTTGTGATATTTCACTACCAACTATACTTCAATGTTTGTTTTTCAGTTTGCAACATTTTCTCATTTATGTAATAAGTACTACCTGATCAGTTAAATAATTATAATATTTTCGTAGAATTACCCTTAACCATCATTATTATTTAATATGCATATTTAACGAAAATTGCGAAAGAAAAAATAAAATTGAGAACAAATTTTTCAATGAAGGAAATATTTATAGATGATGGAAAATATGCTTAATCCACACTATTATTTGCTATTAATAATTGTATATTGGACGAATTGTTTGTATTATTATTTATTTCTCACATTTCAAATTTGCTATCTTTTTTTTTTGAGCGGAAGAAATATACTTCAATGGATGCTAACACATCGTTCATAAGAGGTATCACAATTTCAAATAAACAGCGAATCGTAAAAGTGATCTACTATCGTAGAGATAAATTATCCATGTGGCTTATATCGTAAAGGTGATCTGTGAACGTTGTCTCTGGAGTGTAGATCAACTAAAAGCCCTTAAATCGACAGTCTCTATTGATGGTATTCGTTAAGATATTTTAAACTTAACCTATGATCTATGAATTATTTATGACCTTAATCTATAATGCATCCTGGCCATAATCTCATAATCTATAACGCATCCTGGCCAAAATTTATGACCATCGAGCTAAAAGAGCAAACAACATTGTGTTGCCTCTGCATGTTATTTATAGCGCATGTTAAACTGAACTCAAAAAAAAAATCGCACGCTATAAAATGGCAATTTTTGAGTAAATTAGACCAAAAGTTGATCGTTCGCCCATATATCACGTCGTATAGCGAGTTATCATAAAAAATATCCGATTAAAAAAAAAACTTAACAACCATATAATTTTTTTCAGAAAAGTTGTTTCTGCAACCATAATTGCGGAAATTTGATCGGTGTTTACAAGTGAAATTGCAAACTTTGTTCGTTTTTTTTGCAATGCAATTGCAAAGATTGATTAGTTCTCTAAGTGGATTTGCAAAAATGGAGACACTTTTTAAGTGAAATAATGTAATTCGATCATTTTTTTATTGATGAGATACGTTTATAGCCATCTATCTATTCTTGTGTAGCTATTTGGATTGGCTAGTTGGCGTAAATAAATTCGAAACCATCACATTGTGCACATTTATTCTCTTCTTTAAACCTCTTAACAATAGAAGAAATTCTTGATAGCGGCATCAGAAATGTGCCCTCAAGGGGATCTACCAATTCATCCTTCATTGTTTATTAGCCTCCAATGAGTTAATTCGATGTGCCATTCCTTCTAAAACATTTATCGACAGCACACTAATTTCTTGCTACTTGAAGATAATTTCTCACATTTAAAGAGATACAATAAACTTCAAAGAACGAGTTTTCTTCGTTATTTTCGAACTTTTCTCTTTAGAATGAAAAATAGCTCATCAATTTTGATGTTCTCATCTTCACATGACTACAATCTGTACCCATATTCTTTACCATATTACTTTTTTTCTTCATAATATCCTGAAATTAGATCTGTCAACACCAATTTCTATTGGTTGAATTCGTTTTCCACCCTCCGGTTTATTCATCAATTGGATGACGAATGATAGAGTGGCCACAAATTCTATAGATACGCGGGTCTGGTCATCAACTGACCAATGGCTAGAAGTCGATGAGTAAAGGTTTGATCGTAAACACAATTTTTGCACACCATCAATAAAGTCCATAAATGCGAAATTAATATATTAATTGAAAACATCTGTTAGCTAACTGTTGGCTCCGACTAATACAATTCTATTACGCCAATTATAATGCACTATAATGAACGACTTAATCGGTGGGGATATATGCGGCCATAAGTTTCCTCGAAGCGTTCGATAGCCGTATGAAATCGAACCTGAAATGAACAACATGGATTTTCTCGACATGATATTTGAAATAAAAATGAAATTCGAATGAAAAATAAACAAATTTCTTCAATAATTTAAGATCAGAATTGATAGCTATTCGACGATAACCATAGCTATAGCTATAGGAGTTGTTGTTCAAAGATAAACAAATGTTGTTTCGTTGATCGAACAGATTCAACATAGATTTTTGAATTTAGCATAATAAAAAATACAACCTATATTTCTTTTTTTTTCATTTAGCTTAACGAAATTCAGCAACCATATCCAAAGCATAGACAATAGGATAGAAATTTTGAAAAGCTTAATTCGTAGTCATGTGAGATATAAAGTAGTCGTGTGAAATTCTTTATTTTAATTAATTATTAATCGCATATATTTTAAATATCGTTCAACACCTATTGAAAGATTGGTCCCCAAGGAAAATATTCAAGTCAGAATTCTAGGAACGATTGGGTTTGTGCTTCCTGAAAGACTAAAAGACCGCTTCGACGAATAGAGACATCGATTTCGGCGAGGAAAGAAACTCCCTTGAGTCTTTCTCGCAAATTTTGTGTTGATGAAGACGTTAGCCGTGTTATCGATGAATCGGTGTGTTCGTTTCCGTCGGCCGTATTTTTTTTTCGCATTATTCTGAAATTGCAAAAAAAAATTTGGAATCTTCCCAAATTCATCTGAAGGAAAACTTCGTTTATGACAAATACTTCATGAAAATGAGAGAGAAAGAAACATTGATAGTGATCAATAGTTGATGTATTGACTTTTTTTATGAATTTCTAAGCATCTTTTTTTACTAAAATTTTTCAAATAATAGAAAATTTCGAGCTTGTTTCGGAGGTAAGAACCGAATGAACGGTAAATAAAATTTACAAAAAATTTTAAACGAATGAATTTTTTCACAATGAACGTAATGGCATTTACATATTGCATTAAAAGTGTGAGAAATTGTAATAATGGATGAATTGTTGAAAAAATCATAAATGAAACATTAAAAATTTCTAATGGAATTCTTTGTGAAAATATGATGCAATATTGTCGAAAATTTGTTCACCAATTAAAAATGTCTTCTAAATTCATTGCAAATTTACATGAGGGAATTTATGAAATATTTCCCACACTTGTAAAGGGGGATTTAAAGATCCAATCGTTGCTCTCATAGAGTGCAAAAAGTTTTATTCGCCTAGAGTTTTTTTTAATTCTCTAATTACAAAGGAAGTATTCTACTCGATGAAGTAAAGTATAATAGATAATGAGTCAACGAGTGCATAAACTGAACGTTGTATCACGTGTATCATTGGAAAGTGAATACTTATGGGCGTGGCAAAGTTCGATTTCACTTGAAAGGTGACGACGAACTTAACGACCGCTAGCTCGCTTAGGTGAAGTGAACGTTTCGATATCCCTCACCTAAATATCTAAAATCAATCATAATGCCATCAACGAATAGTGTTTTTCACTGCTATTGTAATCCGATTATTCAACCTGGGTTGGTTTTTTTTTTAAAATTCTCTTTTATAAATAAAAAAATTTTTTCATCATTTATATTTCATTCCACATCCAATTGTGATCGATATTGATCATCCTATCAAAAGTGAATTGCAACAATCATGAACTGATTATCGATTATCGATTAGCATGTTCACAAAATGATGACCAAAACTTGACTATACATAATATACACTATCACCTTAAGCGAGACTAGTTGTAATCGCTAATCAACGCACTCAAATCAAACAAATGAAAATTGAAATAGAAGAGAATATTTGCGTAAGAGATATATTTACTTTCTTAGTATCGCTTCAATGAGCAAAGTTGAATTATTATTCATCATTCATTAAATTGAGGATCATTAGAATTTCGCTATTAACCGTTTTGTTTGCATCGTATTTCCTTTATTTCTTATTTACTGAATTCATATGATAATAAGCAATTGATCTCTGGACTCGATCCATTTGAATTGTTTATCAATATGTATTCTTCACAAGAAATTAGTATTTCTTGTGCAAATTTCAACTAAACAATCGAAAAAATTATTTTAAAAAAGTAAATAATATGAACTTATAAAGTTTTTTAAAAGTTTTTACCCAAAAAACGCAAAATAGTTAGCCTGAGGAAAATTTGACGGATTCTTGAAAAATAGTTCGACGTTAACTCATTCGTTTTTTTTCGGAATATGCGTTTTGAAATTTGTTACAGAAAATTTTTGTGGAAAACTGCAGAAAAAAATTTTTTTTTACGAACAGGATAGTATGAATAAA
Organism: Baylisascaris schroederi; assembly: GCA_006503575.1. Taxonomy (NCBI): domain Eukaryota; kingdom Metazoa; phylum Nematoda; class Chromadorea; order Rhabditida; family Ascarididae; genus Baylisascaris; species Baylisascaris schroederi. Next base: position 236,085 of record QEWY01001940.1, read on the forward strand.
AAAATCAGACGCTTTAAGCTTCAATGTAGAAGTGGAACAAGTTAATTTGATCGAGAAAAAGTGAAGTTTTCGCTTCTTTTTTTTCACTATTTTGGCATTAATTAGCTGCTCTCAAGTTTTGCATATTCTGCAGCATGACGTTGACGCAGATTCTCTGAGAGTTGATAGCTCTTTAGGGACAAACATTCCCCATTAGTGAATGACGTCATTTAATTCAATACTATAATATTCTTTAGAAAAAGAAAATTGTTGAATAATGATTTACATTATAAATTTTTAAAAAAATTATTGTAATTGCTTCAATTGCCTCATTTTAAGTGTAAGTGCATAAAATTAAAGCATTTATTTGAGTACAAACCCTTAAATAAGGAATGAAATGAATATCATAGCGACCATATTTGTGAAATAATTTCACTTCGAAAGCAAAATTTCTTCAACTATTGATAAATTAAAGTATGACTCCGGAGTTAGCTCCTAATTCAACTCCTCATATTTGCTTTATCGATTTTAACAATTATCCGACGAAGCAATATTTTCACAACAGGCTCAAAAATATGACTTTTTTTTTCATGATTTCCTTCTCCCTCTTCTCTTGTTTATTTCGTAAATAATTTGCCATAAATAGCAAAAGAATTTGTTTTCATTTGCATCGTAAAACCTTGATTATCATGGATTATATCAGTGCTAAGATGTCGGTTTATGAAAGTTGGATTTTAAGGAACTCTAAATAAACCAATGATCCTCTTTAATTTATTTTGACGCTTATTTTTCAACGAGATTTTGTTCGCAATCGAGCACATTCATCGTTACTTCATTTCCGCAATCGTTTTTATGAACACTTAATGAACAGCTGCTACTGCATTAGCTATCGTTGCTATTTACTAGAAAGTAGTATAAGAGTACACTAAAGTTGAATTCTCGCCTAAAATGAACGCTTCGCTGAGGAAAGCAGAGTTGCTGGTTAGATGAAAGTCATTTTTTAGCATGTCTAATGCGAAAAGTTTTATCTGCCGCTTCTATTTCCGTTGATTTAATATATTTTTTATTATTAGAGATAATAAAAATTATTTCCGCTGTAATTTTTTAAATTAAGGATGTATTATTAGAAAATTGCCTCACACCGATTAAGTGGTATTTTCGAGATAGCCAATAATATTGTTTTTTTTTTGAGATTTTAATAGTTCAAACTTTTGCATGAAATTTTCGTAAGATTCTCTATGAATAGTCTTAAGCATATTTAATTTTTAGATTATTTAATTCCTTATAATTACTAAAAATCCTTTCCTGAGGTTATATATCACTCTATAACTTCATTTAGAATGTAAGTCTATCGTATGCATATAACCTCAGTGGTTATCGACTTGAGATTACTGTAGAGACGAATAGGTATATAGCGTGCGTAAGAATGGAAATATGTGTTGCATAAAGCACTTTCATACTAGTAGGTAAATAGGACAGTTGTCTGCTTACACAATAGTCACGCTTATGCGCAAATTTTTGTGCTAAAATGAAGCATTTTATGCGCATATATGATTAAATTATTTTCTCAAATTTCTTAGTCATTTTTTCTAAATCAAGTACTATTTGAAAGAATTTTTGATGCAAATAAAAAATTAGAATTTGCGTTAAGTGTCGATTTTTGTGCAGATTACACAAAAAACGGATAAATTCAAGCTAAACAACAAGCTAAAGCAATTGTGTAGGCATGAAGTTGGTTTATGTGACCATCAATTGGGGTCTACTTAAGACAAACATTGTTCACCTTAAATTAATTTCTCGTTAATTTATTCAAATATCTAGTGAAAATGCAACTAACGGCCGACCGATGTCATAAATATTCATGATTCTTTGATGTCGGTCGGTCGATAGCTCTTACTATGCGAGGAATACATGCTGACCAAGCTTGTTCTCATTCATTTCCAGGTTAATTTTTCATTAGATAATCCACTGAGCATTAAAATGTTTGTTCGCAAATATTCACCACAATTCTCAAAATTAACAATTTTTTTGGGGAATGAGCCTAACACCATCAAAAAATAAAAAAAATAACATGGCGTTACTGCAGTCGAACTAGTTTATGCAATAATTGAATGAAAATATTGCATATTGCAAAGTAGATTATTGCATTTGACATTTTTGTCACAACTAGATGTTTAATAATTCTTCTGTATATGTATTTATTTTTTTGTAACATTAGCAAATGCTAATAAAAAAATTCGAAATTAGCATCAATTAGCCGAAACTGCCTCAACAAATAAGAACACTTATAGAATAAAAAAAAATTTTTTTGCTAATTATTTTTATTCAACCGTAGTTATTCAGTGCAATTTTTTAATGATTTACACGGAAATTTTTCCGGCTTTTTTATGAAAATATATATTTTATTTTATTTTTTCTTTGCTTTATAATTCATCTCATTCTCTTTAGCACGTTTTAAATCCATATATTAATTTGCATAAATTATTCTCTGCTATGAAATTATAGAATCCATTGAGTTTCGCTCAAACTAGTATTGTGCTATTTTTAAAGGTCGGATTGGGAACCATATGTCGAGCTTTACGAGACCGCTTTTCAACATTTGAAAATCACTGAAATGGTGTAATTTGAGGAGGAAAAAACAATCGGCAAAAAAGATGTGACAGCTGGCTTCCTTAAAATCTATAAACCATTCTATAATCCCCTTAACTATTTTTTTACCCCCCCCCTACGTACTCTCTACAGCCGGCCAGCACTCTCTTCTTTGAGACTTTGAAAGCCAATAAGCCTCCTTTTAGTCGAGAAATTCTGATCTTGGAAAGTGATCTATACGTCTGGGAACATGGGTGTTTTCGTTTCCCAATGTATTGCCATCTCTTCTCTTTTTTGACTTTTCTATTGAAGTACCACTTCGCATGGTTGAAATTCAGGAGTGAATAAAAGCTGAAAATAATTCTTTATTCACCATAATGCAAGAGTGAGCGTATTATGAAATGTAACTAGTGATAACCAAGATACAGTATGAATAGGACATCCACAAAAGTGATCAAAATACAAAAGTATGAAAGAAATAACAAAAGAATTTTAATGAAGCATATTGAGCTAAACAGGCAATGAATGATGGTGTAGTTCGCACAATCTAAATGATCAAAAATTTCTTAGACCCACCTTGAGTATTTAACAATACCTTGACGGGAAAGTAACTACTATTGGTAAATCAGATCATTACCAAGAGAGAATAAGTCAAAATGATTCGAAAACTTGAAATTTACCCAAAGATATTGCCAACAAATGGTGATTGAATGCGCAATTTAGATTGTTTTAATTGCTGTTAAACGAGAGGATATCATAAAAATCTATCGTATGTGTGAGCGTAGAATCGAAGTTGATTTCGAGGTTTCAGATAAAGGTGTTGAGAAATGAAATAGAAACATGGGCGATGAAAATTTTAAAATGAATACCCTCAACTATCTTAGAAAGTAGAACTTACAAAGTAAACTTATAGTTATTTCTGTCATAGTAGTGTTGAACTCTTTGCATCATTCAGATGTTTCCGAATATGACTATCTAAGATTCGAATGCGATTAACAGAAAAGTTACGAGAAAACCATTCCGGTCCTAAAATATAGTAAAGTCGGGTCTGAATCGTTCGGCACGTTATTGGATGCCTTACCTAATTCTTCTCTAAGTTGTTGATATTCGTATTTTTGAAGCGAAATTTCGAATTTGTGCAGCTAAAATTTCTCCAGTAAACCAACGGAACGTTTACCCACACAGATCAAGACAAATAATCGGATGCATTCGATTATATTCTTTTTATGAATTTCATCTCAATTCAATCCTATGTCCAAGTATTCATTTATGCGGAAGTTATTGCCGATTAAAGTCCATTAATATGGACTATTTATTCCGGCGTAGCTGCTTATTTCACTTATAAGAAAGCATTTTCTTTCGTGATAAATGCTAAATGGACAAAAAAAGTTGCTAGTGATAAGTTAATTTACTCAGAGAAAATTTATAGATTCTCATGAATAAGCAAATCATATGCGTTTTGTGCATTTTTCATGGAATATATTCCTTTAGAACATAGAGATTAATGTGGGAAATATTCGTTAAAATTTGAAAAGATGAGAAAAGAAATAAGAGGAAAATGTGATTTAATATCAAAAATAAAATAAATTCGAAAATGATTTTTGTTGAGAAAGAAAAATAAAACTAAACGGTCGTTTCGTCATATAGGAGAATTTAACGCTTTGCAAAAGCGATGCTATAATAACGATCGTAAGGATCAAATTTCACACTGATAGGAGCCTCGCAATTGTCCTATTGAATTCTCAATAAATGATGTAACATTTCCAATAATGCAATCATATTTTAATGAACCTCAAACTCGACCAACCGCTCATACGAATAATGTAAGTGGAAAAAATCATTTTTAGGGGACAAGGGGGGGGGGGGAACTTTGAGGGAGGGAGGAATCTAATTGACCTAAAATATGGCATCATCGGCTGCAAAATCTACTGCAGTTTTCAGTTGATTTAAATATTCTCAATATTTTTCGATGGTTGCTCGATCCTCCTGAAAGGTTGTCGTTGTGATCAGGTCACTTCGCGATCTAGTTTTTTTTTTCTAAATACCATGCGACCCTTAGCCCCAACTTTAGTAAATGCCGGACAGATCGTGAACAGATAGTCCGACCGGGAGATCATCAGATATGTACGCGTATTCCAATGCACAGTTGTGACATTATAACAACTTGCATCGCAATGCAATGTTGCACTTTGTAAGTATAGAAGTGCACCTGATGAGTGCAAATTGCACTTTTCAAATGCAAAATTGCACCTTCCGTATGGGAAGTTGCACTTTGCAAGTGCCTTTTTGCAAAATCGCTTAAAATTGCATCAGGCTACGCCAACTTCCGCTTTATCGCTCTATCATCATTGCTTTTGCGAAAATTTATGCGTTTAGAAGAATCGAACGCGTCGAATAGATGAGCAGCAAGAGAGTTCCCTCAAAGAGAAGCCGGCAATATCGTTCACCTTAGAATACATGGAAAGAGGAAGAGAAAATCTGAAAAAAATAGGAAGAAGAAAAATAATTTGAAGAAATTAGAAAAATCGGAGAAATGATGCAAAAGATATAAAATTGCGAAAACGTTTTAAGAAGTTTAGAAATGAAAAAAGGGCAAAAAATAATGAAACATTTTTAGAACTTTTAACAACAAACGTCTAACCACTCATCTGAAGTTTTTTCGTTGCTATTTGCAATTATTTACAAATTCTATTGTCTAATATATATATATATATATATATATATATATAGTTGACAATATGTTCATAACTGACAGCTGACAGATATATTGTTCACTTGTTTGAGCTGTCATTTAGTTTGCTGATCTTATTATCGAATGCCCCGGATATTGGTGCTGAAATTTTTATTATTTCGTGTCATGTTTGCAAGTTACCCATTGCAAAAAGAACATTTAATAGCAATAAAATGGAAAGTACTGCAATTGTGGAAATTTATTGATGAATGCAAATAGCATTTAGCTGAGAATGAATGCTGTTAAAACAAAAGAAAATCGCTTAGCTCATAAACATATTACTCATAACCTTGTTGAATTCTATTACCTTTAGTGCTTGAACACGAGAACGATTGAACATTTTTTAATTGCTTAGAGAGTTTGTTCAAAGATTACATGCTGAGAATGGGATTTCAGCTTTCCTATGCTTCCCACAGCGTTTCTATAATGGTGTACTGAATGATTGAAATGCAATGATTCTCTCCCTGCTTGAATTGTTTCATACCAAATACTCTCGGTAGGCAGCCATATATTATTTTATTAGCTTTAAATCCTCGTAAATAGTGAGTGCAATGTTTGCAAAAAGTACGATTCTTAATTGAATTTCTTTGCAACTGATTTGGTTATTAAGGTATTAAGTGTTATTTCGTGTGTTGCAGTAATTGCATTCCTTTAGAAAATCTCATTGAGCTATAAAGAATTGCGCTGTGCATTTGAATACTTCTTGAAAATATATAAGATTGCAATCTTTTATTTTTTTTCATTATTAGTTGTTACTTATTCTTTTTTTCATATTTATTTGCTTTTAAATGAAGATTAAATAAACGAAATATTTTGCCTAAAGAGAAAAAAGAGAGAGTAGTAAAAAGGTTGAATTTTTTCACTAGTATAACGTATAATGTATAAATACTGCATTATTTCTACGGTGAAAAAGCTACACCATAAATGTAGAAGAAGAAAGTATGGCAACTTGGAGCACATAGGTATTTGTGAATTTTGGAAATTTCTTCTGGATTCTAAGTTCCTTAAAAGCTTCCGGATCCGGAAAGAAATTATCGGAAATCGTATGATTCGAATTGAATCCGACCTGAATCACCAAAATGATCCCAAAATTGACGAAGCTGTGGCAGGAAAATGAATTCCGGAATGCTATCGAATAAAAAAAAACTTTTCCGAGTACAGTGAGACATAAAAATGTGCACTTTTTAAATAGAAACCTAAACGCAGTATTCAGCAAGTATTCTCATTCTTTGGAAAATCTTGCATTCCATTTAATTGAGAGAATTTGGCGTTGTCCTTTTTTTCATTACAGCTTAATGCAATTCCGTACAACCTGGAGAAGTTTTCTTTCATATAAAGCATTTATTGAATGTAAACTTTGTTTCGACCTTCAAATTGGAATACCAACTTAGAAAAAAAAAGTTCTAAATGAAAAATTCAGCTTTAACATATAGGTGAGTTCAGAAAAGAAATCTTTTATGTATTAGTGTGATGCCACCCATCTGACAACACGTATTCCTCAGAAATCGATCATCCCGCTCTACTGGATGCTTCCTAATTATATTGGAACAAGCGAAGGTAGTTCGACAGTGCTTAAATTTGACTGCTCAAGGCAATTATAATACTCACTAGTACTGTTTCATCGGCTGCAATTCTCTTATTCGTTAGTGCTGTTTCGGTGAGAGTAGTAGCATCGTTTCATTAAGAGTGTACGGAACAGCTATCTAATCGAGAAATCCTAAAGCATATCAAAATCCTTAAGTTCAGAGTCACACTCTATATTTGCATATTATTGGCGAGTGATAGAGGTAGTACTTTACAGCAAGAAATGCATAGATGCCATCAAATTTTGAGAACAGAGGTGCCGAATGTGATATTTGCATAAAATGAGGTCATGGGTAATGGTCTTCTGATCCTTTGCCGGAATCTGTTTCTGTGGTACTCAAATGGTAGCAAAATTCATGGTCAAGGATTTTTAACCAAAGATGGTTCAAATTTGAAGGCTGTATTTCAAAAAAAAAGTCAAAAAAAATCAAATGCAATTCCTTCCACAATACCATATAAAGCTAGCTTTCTCAAATAACGGAATGTGTTTTAAAATTCATTTTTTAAGGTTCACCTGGATGCCATCTGAAACCTTTTCAGTTTACGAGCAGATCGTGAAGAAAGAATAGTCAAAAAATATAGAAAGTTGTACTTCAAACCAGGAAAAGCGGAGGACGGAGGTGGGTGGGGGAAGGATATATATATTAAAATATGTGCTCGTGGAATGAGGAAAGTTCTAAATTACAAACTCCTCGCTAAAAAGCAATGCACTATCATGATATTTTCCTTAGTGGTTAATATTGTGGCATTAGAATTACTATAAGAAACAGTTTTAAACTAGGGAATTATTGTTTGGCTTGATCGTACCGTTGAAACGGATATTGAGCCTTTTTTTTAGCTCGTTCTCCTTTCCAGTGGTTCTTCAAATTCGATAAAGTGGAAGGACCAGGGAAGTAGGGAGGGGGTGGGGATTGTTTAACTGCGACACAGCGGAAAGGTGCAGCGGGAGTGAAGAGGGTGGAGGGGAGGTCGAGAGGGGAGTATGACCATGTATATATATATATATATATATATCGTATTGGCTTGGTATATATGACCATATATGGTCATATGGTATATATGACCATATATGACCATATAGTATGACCA
>QEWY01001940.1:246729-298627 GCA_006503575.1 Baylisascaris schroederi
AATTAGCTGAAATTAATTTAAAAGATTATAATCAAAGTTATTATGAAGTGCAAAGAAGTGGAGAGGGAGCTATTCATTAATTTTCTGGATTAAAAGGCTCATTTTCCTTATCAACTAGAATCTGCAAAGAAGCCCAAGAGATTTGAATACTTTTTATAGAAAGTTCTTTGGTATTGACTATATTAATTCTCGAATGTATGTAGCCATAAAAAGAGTATAAAAAGCTATGAATTTATTGCGTGCAATGAAAAATTACTCGAGAAGGATTTAAGCGCCGAATGTGATTAACTTTTGAAACGTAATACTTTTTCTTTCTACTATGGTCATCGTATTGCAGAAAAAGGGTCTTTTAGTTGCGAAAAGTTAATTCAACTTACTCCATTAAGCTTATAAAAAGTGCTTTATTAGAGCCTTTTTTTCCAACTAGCAATCTATTTTATGAACATTCACATGTTACACTTTTCTACGACACCTATGTATATGCAGCTTTTGTAAGCAACCTTCGATTGAATTAAGCAAGCTGCAATCGAAAGCAACCTTCGATTGAATTAAGCAAGCTGCAATCGCGATAATATTTCTTGGAAAAAAGTTCTCTATTCTTGGATTTTATCCGTGGATTTTTCCTCGTTGAAATAGTCTTTCAAAATGTTCTAATTGCAAATCGAATTGAATTTTATTTATTTTAATTGATTACTGAAAATAATTTTGATATAAAAACTCGTCAATGATAAAGAAAAATTTTCTTTTCGACTAAAATTTGCTATCAAAATATAATTAAATTTTTTCAGCCATTATTTTGAATTTTATCAAAGTTGATACTTTTTATTGTATTATTATGTAAATTTTTTAAATCATTGGAGTAATTGTCAATTTTTAATGAATTTTTACATTTAAAATAAGTGAAGCGTTTTCATACTTGTTGGATCGCTCGAATTTATTCAGTTAATTTTATTCAAATTTTGATTTACTTTTGGGTCTTAATTTTTTTAGATATTTTAAGATGCAAGATTGCTGCATTTTCTAATAGTGAATAAGGCTAATCATTGTCTAGATATTACCTGTCTTCTTTTTATTATTATATGGATATTACCTGTCTTCTTATGTTTGTAGGGAGGCGAATCCATATTGCTGATTGCAAAACCGACTAAGTTCAAATCATGCTTCAAAATTCACATCGCGTTGTGAATGGAAAAGATTACAATGGTCTAAAGCATACAAAATAATAAGATAGCTTCAACATCAGCGGAGGCGATTAAGGAAAATTTTTAAAACTTGAGACGCTAATATTTGGCCGAAAAAATTTATCTTCGAACTTCCTTCAGCTATATGTTGAATTTATTTATAAACTTCAAAAATTCAAGCGACCATTGTAATTTTTGAGTGCTTCTTTTTGAAAATATTTATCCATAGACGTTTCTTAGTTGATCAAATTTTGAATTCCATGATAGCCCTTCTTCCCAATGATCGAAATTCACTCCTTTTCTTTTCCGAAAAAATATAACATAAGCAAATTTCCTGGAACTATTTGGATTATAAGCGCTTCTCAAGGATGTGCCACACCGAAAACAAAGACGAAATGAGCAACATTAATGCGCTCATATTATAGGTTAAATTAAACGTCGTTCCAATACACAAGAGGTTTCATTTGGTTTATTTGCATTCGCTATCGCTGTTTATATTGAATTTGAATAAGATCGAGCTCATTACTGGATGGTCCGTGGATTTTCTTGTTTAAACGATTCAGTCACATACCTCAAAGATTCGCTTCGAGATTTCTTAGTGTAAGGTGAATATGCCCAGAGGTTAAAAGTCGAATTTTAATCACTTGCTTCAGTTTTGTGCGGATATGTCCGTCTGTTTGTCTGCCTGTCTGTCTATGTCTAATGTTGTCAGATTCTCCAACTTTTCTCAACAATTCAAAAATTTTTTTTACTCGTATATTCTATTCAAATAAAAATTCATCAAAAACTAACCATCACAACAACGATGATACCAATGAATGAAGCAAATAGCATTTCTATAACATTTTTCATGATTAATCATGACTGACCGTAATCATATGTTATTAGAGCCCCACCTGTCTAAAGTATTGCACTTTGAATGGAATAATATCTCTTTCAAGGGGTTGTAAGAAGCTGAGTTATGAGCACCTTACAATAGTCGCTTAAGTGTTAACAATTTTCATTCTCATTCATAATAATTATCGATAGATGGCTAGCTCCTATCGATTACTAGCGCTTAATATACATATTAAATTGACGTTCTTATGACTGATGACCGAACATTTATTAGCAGACCCAATTTGCATATTTAATGTGCCTCATTTTGGCATCAAATTTGCATATATCTGAAAAGAAGTAAATTGAAAGGTATACCAGGTGAGCTAGTTCGTTGCTTTGCAGTTATGCTCATTACCAATCGGTTGAATGAATTACCATCGGAAAGTGCAATATACTCAACGATGCATTCATATTTTAATTGTTCGAGCCTCACCTAGAGGTAAATGTTATATATATATATGAGATGAGTTCTTCCGGAAAATTAGCTGCAGGCCGCCATCTGATCGGTGTAATGAAGTCTTCAGAAAGTACTGGTTTTGGGATCTTTAAAGCATTTTAACCTTCCCCCCTCCCCCACTACTCCACCTAGCTGCGAAAAGAAATAAAACAAGGCCACCTTTAACTTTTGCAGCTCTAACTTCCCGTCAGTTTTCGCACCTTCAATTTTATTGATTTTCAATTTGAAACAATTAAACAAATAGACCGACACAGACATACACACAGAGGCATAATGTTGGCATAATATACTTTGAAATGAATATTTTTAAATGCTCATATATCTGTGAATGGGAAATCCGTTTCCGCTTTACGATAATTCTTGAATCCATGAAGAAATTAAAGCAATAATTACGGCGCATTGCTAAGCACAAATTAAATTTGTGTTGTCGAATTTTCGATTAAGAATGCAGAGCTAAAGAATCTCGTTTAGGGCAATTTATTGCGGGAATTCTCACCGTCTAAGAATGCCGATATTGCTATGCTATCTATCATTCCTCTAATATAAGACAATCTTTATGCTATTATTTTTTGTAAATTATAATCGATATATTGCATGTATACAAATTGAATACATTTAAATAAATATATCATTTTAGGTGAATTTAGGTTTTTGAAAAAAGAAGAAAATTCCTTCCACTTAAAAATGCACATTTATTTTCGAATTTCTCTAATGTTTCTCAAAAATCAATCCATCATTCATTATGTATGGCATTGAAAATCGTTTAAAGGTGTGAGGTATCGTTCGCTTTCAAAGTTTTTAGTATACTATTTAATATACTATCGTTTACGTTTAAGTCAACGTTATTAGATATAAGTATCAAAGATCCATCATCAAACTCTATTGAAAGTTAATATCCAGAGATGCGAAAAAATTGCTTTTCAGGATTAAAAAATATCCAATATTTTGATCCTCTCAACGCTTAATTTAATCGGTTTCCAGTACAGGGAATTAATTACGAATTCTTTCTCTGATCGTTGATTTTTTTCTCGGTATTAGATGAATCTTGTGGTAGATATTCAATCATTTATGTCATCGCTTTGTACTATCATCCACATAATAAGTAACACTTAATCATGAAAGTGCTTCCCTACTAGTTGAAAAAAAAACGAGTAATTAACTTCTTTATTGGCATCTCTTAAGTCATCGAATCCTGCCATAAGCAATTATGGTCGATACGACTTGTTCTTTTGGATAATCACCTATATATTCCTCAATTCTAATAATTACCTGTCTGCGAATAGCACCCTTGATAGATGAACCAATGAATCGAAGAGGTTGATAGATAAATAGATAAACCAATAGATAGATAAACCAAGATATTGCGATTGTTGTTCAAACGCATCATAAAGTCGACACATAATTTCAGCATTTTCGCCGTGCAACAAACCAACAGAATGATGGAGTTTTTTTTTCTTACATAATGACACAAAAACCGTACTCATTAACGTCGATGAGGATTGCAAATATCATGCTTAGCAGACTAATATGTTTTGATAATGGTCCTTTTTATTTGGCTTGACATTTGCGACGCATAAAGCGCGAAAGTGACAAGTTAACGCCATATGAAAATTGATGAATTGACCTCGTATATTAAAGAAAAAAAAAATCTCGCTATATAAGTAACAAATAATTTAAACTTCAGGATTTTTAATGATTTAAGCTTGAGATTTAAATTTGAGCATTTTTATTGACTTGAATTGAATTAAATTTATCGGCATAGCATTTTATTTGCATATTGCTTAACGAACGAAATCTATAATCAGTTTATGCGTAGATGCTAATCCCTTCTTAATGCTACAGAAATGAAAATGCAAAATAATGAAAAATTATTTCAAAACTGTTGCTAGTTTTTTCATTTGCATTCAAATTGCCATGAAAATTTTTTAATGAAAAAACCATTCAAAAAATTTTTCTAATGAAAAATATTTTTAAATCTATTTTTCGATATATTTGAGTGGATTTAAGGGAATGTTATAGTTAGGATAGCATAGCAGTTAACGTAGTATGTTTAATCAAATCACTGAATGCAAGTTAACGTAGTATGTTTAATCAAATCACTGAATGCACTTAAAGTTGGATTGCTTCTGCCTCTGTTTACGTTCTATTCCATTAACAATGAAGCTAACAAATTACGCTATCGCTCGCTAACATGAATAACAGTTTTCGCATCTATCTCGATTAAAGTGGATCACTTTCTATTTGAATGGAATATATTTATATATCGAATTTTCATTTTTAATTTTCCTTGAAAATATAGCGATTTTAAAATAAATAGTGAATTGCAAATATTGATTGAATATTTACTATTTTCTTGTCAAATAGTTACTTCGCGCAGTAAACATATAAATGAATAGCAAAAAACTAAAATAAAGTAAAAAATGCATAACTTATTTTAACGTTGATAGATATCGGCAACTATTAGTATATTGTGGTTTTTTTTTCTGCTTCACGCCATCTTTCCAGTGCTGCTTGCAATAATTTAGTGTAAAATCATATTTAATGCTTGAAAAAATTCCATTTAGTTTCATACGAGATCGATCGCCCGAGCCAAACTGGTGTTAGGCTTTACTAAACATACGCTCTTATAGCACACACTTGTGTTAACGTTATATTCTCTAAACATATGCTGTTATAGCGCATTTTTATGTTATATTTTATATTCTATACGATAATTAGCGGAAAAAAATGTGCTAGAATAGCATATTCCATTGTTATGTATAGCATTTCTGCTAGGTGCGAATATTAAAAGATTCTTCCAATATATTTAAACGATCGGCTTTAATTGATTTAAAATTAATTCCATAGATTAACAATTAAAAGATATAAATAAAATTTTTCTTTGAAAAGAAAATAATCAGGTTTCATTTTTACGAGAAAGTAAAGAACGATTAGCCACAATAATCAATCTATTCGGCGATCAAACGCCACTTATGCATAAGTGATCTTATATGCTCAACTAAAATTATTGATTAGTTCAGCATATTTAATTAATAATATTTTAAATTTATTAAAGAATTTTTGTTCCTTTCGCTGAATTATTAGCGCATAGCGATCGAATGTTATAGAATTATTGAATTAATGCAATTTCTTTTGTATTTTTTTATTCCATTTAAAGTGCTGAAATTCTTTCACTTCTTTCTATTAAGTAGAAGGGCCTCTTCAAGTTATGTTGTCTCTAAGCTAATCAAACATTTTTGGAGTATCCACTCTCGAATAGCCTCGTTGGTGATCCTTATGAGAGCACCCATCCTCCAAACCTAAATAATCTTTTTTTTCTTTCATTTCACAAGTGAATTTCAAAACTGTTGAAATTTTCGACGGTTCGAATGTTTCATATGCAAAATTGTTTACCGACGAGTATAATCTCATCGATTAACGAATTAAAGCGGAGAAACTCAATTATCAGGTGTTATGCGGTATTCATTTGAATTATGTAGTTGAGGAATGATCAAAGATCGATATCGCAAATGTCGGTTTTCATTTAATCGAATAAGAAGTGAATATTGCTTTATGTATGATCATTTAACACGAAACGACAACAATTCAATAGTGTTGAAAAAATATGAGATTTTTCACATAATATCTGGGAATTATTTATGAATTTTTAGAAATATTGTATTATATTTAACATGCATTTATTATTGATTATTTATTCGGCTGTTATAAATCATTAAAGCATTATTCGATATTTACCATGAACAACAAATTATTAGCCGATAAATAATTTTGATGAGTTGACGATTTAAAATGCTTAAATCGATGCCACTAATAAAAATATAAGTGTCTAAGTTTTTTTTTAAAAGTATAACGATAAGACTCTTTATTCTAAATGCAAAATGATATTATTGTTGTGAATTAAAAATAAGAGGAGAAAATAATGCATGTTATTAGTGAATTTGTATTGATCTTTGATAGGCATAATACTGAATGAGCTATAAATTGATGAATTGTTTTGTATTTATATTTATAAGGCAAAATCTATTTATTGACGTCATCAACATTTTCTATTAGGCATTAGGCTATTTCCATATGGCGTCATTTTTTTTTCGAGCGAATTACAGAGAATTTTATAGATTCAGAATAATCGTTGTGAAGATTCTTCTTAGATGGATATAATAATAAAAATTTATCGATCCATAGACGAGTAATAATCTACAATTTAAGTGGATCGATTATTTCATTGCAATTCGATGAATAGCATTTGTGAACGAGATTCATAATGGTCGAATCGAAGGCAGAAACAAAAATATTATATGAAATATGGAAACGTGTTATGATAACACAATTAGTTGTTAGGTCGAATGTTATAATCCTGAGAATTTTGCCATTTTTTACGCCACAATAAATATTAACTACTAAAACGGAATGCCTTAGAATGATTAAGCTTCTCGTTTATTTGTGTTATATTTATAGGTATAGAATCCTTTGTGAAAAAAAAAATGCAAAACCTGAATAAGAACAAACGTGAGGAAGAGCGGGAATGTGTGTGTGTGTGTGTGTGAAAAAAAATCAAAAAAATTCCACTTCGCTTTTATTTTGTTGTAAAGAATGAAAATAAGTGGAATAAATTTTTGTAATATATGAAAAATTATCGTAGTAAGTTTGTGTATTAGTGAAGTGTTCAATTGATCACAACATTAGGAAGTTGTAGTTATTTTACGCTTTCAAATGTTATAATTTCATTGTTTATTAGTGCAAATTCACATCGAAAAACTCCTTTTTTTAATTTAAAAAAAGACATATTTCAATTTTTAGTTTATCAAAAAAAAAACATAACTTCATGGATTTTGTGGAATTTTCCTAACCAAATTTCACACGTTAAAATTTTTTCCCAAAAAAAAAATCTAACATAAACGATGGAGTTTTTCCTTTTCTAATATTCAGTATTTAACAAAAGAGGTTTAATGAAAAAAAAAAAGAGAAGAGACACTTGTATTTCACTGCTTACAATTAGATGCGAATGTTTGTTGGGATGGAGAATGATTGCTGAGGATAGAATATAGACGAAATGACGAAGATGATCTAGTGAGTGGATTTCATTAATGGAAGAGGGTTGTCTATTCTGATGATCTTTGTTGCTTTCAGATGGTTTTTGGCTATTCGATTGCCCCCATTCGTAGAAAGTGAATGAGATCTCCATCAATTCCACAATCAACTAAGCGCTATAAGATAAAATGATTTGAAGAGTAAGAGAAAGCTAAATGTTTTGATGTTCGAAATTACGTAAGCGAGCGATTTATTCGAAGAGAACAACTGTTGCATTTTTGTTCATTTAGACGCTAGAATTTATTAATGCGTAAACAATTCTCATAGAATTTTCATAGGTTGAAATAATTGGCAATTAGCCAAATTAATTTTTTGTAGCTATTTATTTGCATATATGCTATCACTCTAGATTAAGCTAGCAACTTCAATCGATTTTACTATTGTCAAATAATATTTCGTAGTTGTTGAAGAAAAATTAGAGATGAAAGATGAAATATAATGTATGAAGGCAAAATTATTAATCAAATAGAGACCAAATGGAGAAAAATTATTACAACTATTTACTGCTTAATTGAGAGCACAAAATATTGCTCATTATATAAGTCTCACTCATATCTAATGAATCTTTCCACCTATTTCATTCATTATTTTTGATCCTCATGGTTTAGTGTTACTGATTTCGATCTCTTTCCTCGAAAAAAATGTGAAAAATGATTGGGCATCATGGCGACACAGCCGATGTCTCTATGTCTGTATTTGTATGTATGTGTGCGTCTGTCTGTCTATTTGGAAGTTGTACTCGAGCACCACTTATGGTAACGTTGTGGAAGTTAGTGAATGATAGCTTGGTCCCGCATCCCCAATTTATAGTGATCCATCAATTTCAATATATATATATATATATATATATATATATATATATATATATAGGCAAGTGAGTGTGCAAAAGAAATTTATGTATATTTTGCTTTGGTTGGATTTTTGTTTCCCATATAGGAAGCTAATCGAAATATGAATGCAACACAATGTAAATTCGATCTATTTGTCGTTATATTTATTATTTGTCGAGAATTCGTGAAACGGGCTGGTCAGGTTGATGGGAACAGAAGAGCACATACGACACCTATTAGCTCTTAGGGGATGTTCCTTCACTTATTTTCGCTGTGCTATATTTATTGATGAAAATATAAGAACAATATGGATAAATAATATTTATTCACGATTGGTTTCAGTTATATTTGCAGTTTCCATGTGGCATGAATGGATACTCTTTCAGTGAACTCTTCTCTTCGATGGCGTTTTACCTTCAAAATTTTCCCGAGAACAATTTTCTTTCTTTCCCTCACAAGCTTTTCCTCATTTCAGTGGTCTCTGATCACTTTCGAAGCGCAAATTTGAAAAAAATTTTTCAAAATTTCGCACGCTCTTTTAGTTGTGCTTTGTAAAAACTTGAGCAATAGGCGTAATTACTCTTAGCAAACCGTCGTCCTTTTTACATGAAACTTAGAATTTTCAACTGAAAGTGCTTTATTTGCGTACTACGGTGCTTACTGAAGGAAATAAACAGTAATATGATCATGAATTCCACGTCTCAATTTTCTTTAATTTACTGATCATGATAATTGCCCTTTTAAGTATAAAAATATTATGAGCGCTAGAGTGGAATTATTTTTTTTTTAAAGCAATTCACTTGACGGAAGCACTCATCGAATTCATTTTTAACTGCAACTTGAGCTGATATATACGAATTTTTGGAAGAATCGATATTTACCAAAAGAATTTTTTTTAAAATTTTCATTGAAAATTATCAGATAAGTATAGCTAATAAGTAAAAAATCTATAAAACAAAAATGGATAAAGAGATTTGTCTGAAGAGAAACAAGGAAATAAAAGAATAAATTAATACAGGATAATTAATGAAGTATATTACTGGAATTTATGAGGAGAGATAATACAATATCAAAGAAAATAATTGCTGAAGTACAAATGAAGAGATATGCTGGAGGAGTGAATTTGAGGAAAAAATAGTCATCGTTGCGCTATCAACAATTATATTCAAATTATTCATTTTGTTTATATGTTAATTTTTATCGTAATTCAGTCAAAAAAAATTGCCAAAAAATGGGCTTTTCAGAACGATCAAAGTAGAATTTCAAAAAATCATTTACAATTATGCGTATCGAAATAACAAAAGAAATACTCAAGTAGTAGTCATTTTATGCTAATTATCCATAGAAACATTTTTGTTGGGCAAGCTGAAATAAATTTAAATTTTGATAAAATGCGAACGCTTTCTGGTTTTTCAACAAACAACACACCTATTGCCTTGAATTTTCTCTCATATCTTATCGAATAATTTTTAGCTTTTTGATAAGCTTCAGTTAATTTACATATATGTTATTGTTTATTTATCATTTGGTGGACGAATTTTGCATCCACATTTATAATATAAAGAGTTTCGAATTCGACATTTTGGTAGCCGTATTCGCTATTTCTGTGATGACCGTTACCTTGGCGTGGATGAGGAGAAGAGGATTTTTGTTTTCCTTTTTTCTTTTTTTTTGGAAACGAGGGATTCCTGGAAAAGAAAAAACGACGGATGACATCCTCAGAGAACATTGAGTTCCACGATAGCTGTAATTTTTTGCACTTTCCGCTCTACATCACTGGCGGCATATTTATTGCGTGCTGTGTCACTGAAAATTTGATTTCATTACCATATGAGTTGTTTTAGAGAATTCAATAAAATTGCTTGCTTTTTTTGCTCCCCGTGCTCCTATCCCCTCCTCGCCAATCCCCTAGCCCCCTCCCTCTCCGAAAGTTGCTGCTGTTGAGTAAATAGCCATGGGAGTTATTATCGATATATTATCGATACATATAAATGGTATTATTATATATATTAGAAACTTTATTAAAATGCCGCAAATGAAGGGAAGCACTCAGCCCTCTAATCTGCGTAAAAATAGGAGATGAAGAGGGAGAATGAAAGGCTCCAGTTCAAATATATAAGAAAATACGATCACCCTATGATCGCGTGCTTTTTGTCAGGTGTTATGGCAACGTGGGCGTTCTTCTAAGCATTTCGTATTTCCAAATAGCATCGGTTGTTCGTTTCACAAAAGTTTTGTTCGTTATAGAATTGGCGTTTTTTTCTTTCCGACGTGTTTCTCTGTTGAAATTTTCATGCAATCAAAATAAGATGCATAGCCAAAATCACTGATATCATCTCTTAGAAGTGTTTGCAGTGATAACTACTCCAATGAAAGTGACCACTATTGCCTATTTTAGAACTATAAAAGTGACCAATATTTCATAGTTTACAATTATATAAATGACCACTCTTCTATATTTTTAAAATAATTAATGAGTATGCGCATTTCACATTTGTTCATTTTGTCGAATATTGCTGATGACAATGCTTCTACGTATTGCATATTTTGAATTGTTTATCTTTTCGGCATTTGAAGCGATTTCATTGCTATAGTGATAAATGCATCATAACAGGAAGAAAAATGAGATTAGAGTTTAATATATATAATTGAACTGATCGAAAACATAGAAAATGTCTCGAGGGAGGTTTCGGCGGATAGAGATTAGAAGAATAGCTAAAGTGACCGATACTAATCGCCTTAACCGATAAACGAATCGAAAAAATAAGCATCAATGAATGATTGCCTTGCTTATAGTAGCCAATTCATAGCACCTATTATTTTCTTCTATTAGTTAACTCAATGCTTATGTAAATTAAATATTTTGCTTTCTATGCGTAAATTCGATGCTTAAATTTATGTAAAGAATGAGCGCTTGAAATGGGTTGTTGGTAATTTTCATAGGTACTCTCTTAAGTTTGGATAAACGCTTAGGTGTTTCTTCATTCTATGTCTTGTTATGAATGTTTTTCATAAGAAGCAATGATAACGGTTTCTCAGTATATTCGAATTTCTTTTTTTCTAAAGATGTCTTAATTTGCCGATATATTCGTCCACATATTTATAAATTATTGCATATGTGCAAACTTTTCTTCTCTTCGCCTATTCTAATCCAGGTAACTCAGCAGTATTTCTGCTTTATGATTCTATATCAACATTTATGCATTGTATAACCACTCCATCCCCCATCTTGCTTCCTCAGTAATGCGACAACGATTAAAGTAGCCGCGGGGTCCATCTTAAGGTTTTAAGAGTTGAAAACAGTTTAGCTTAATTATGAGGCTATTTTTATCTGGCCCACTTGTCATGTTCTATCATTATGACACATAACAGCTCAAAGGGCTCAATAATTCTTGAAAAATTGCGAATTTGTCGCATTGCTATATCGGAAAGCAACTCGCTCGACATAGTAGTTGTTGTTGAAGTCTAGGAAGGACGTTTGCGCCACATATTATGGCTTGCTTAGCTCAACTTAGTTTCTATCACTTTTCAAAGATTATTAGGAATGAATAGGAGGAATTAATATGTGGATAAGGTGAGAAATGATCGCAATAAAGTTGTATTCTAATCCATCATCTAATATGAATAGGTCAACTTGCAATAGAAAACATTTATTGACGTATCCATTCCAGCAATGATATAGCACAATATTTCATAGTTTTTGCACCGAGTTTATTTCTAAAGTTGAACATTTGCTTATTTATCTTTTGCTATGAATATAGGTTGAACTAAGAAATTCATCCAAGTAGAATAACCCCCCTGAATGCTTTCTTTATTTGCGTTTTAAAGCGATATTTTTACAATTGCTTAAAATTATTGAAGTTATATTTTCGTTTTGAAAATTTATGAGCGAAATTTTTAAAAAATTTTCTAATGTATTATTCCAAAGAAATACTATTATTCTCGGAAGTGATTTTATTCTTATAACAATTAGAAAATTAACAAGAAGTTAGCCTTTGAGCTATGATATATCTGACTCTTATATTTCATAAAAAAATTAGATAAACACTCTCTAGAGGTGATTGAAAAGCATTGAAAAGCATTTCTGCAATATCACCTTCTCATTAATATGTCTATTTCAATAGATATCTAAAAGCTATAGAAATTAAAAATTTCAAATATTTCAATCATATTTAATTTCTCCTTTAATGAGTTGTCTTCATAAATTGTTAATTTTCTCATCAATATTGACCGTTAAACGGTTGAAATTTCCTCATAAATCATTAAAACATAAGCCGCGCTCATAAACAGCCGGTTATCAATAGAGGAACAGATCTGATTTTCGCTATTAGTTTTTTTTTGTTCATTTTTTACGTATGTATTATTTTCTCTGTTAGTTTCTTCTATAATTGAGAATATTTATTGATTGTTATTGATATCAGAAATTATGCTCTGATATGGAATGATGCAAATCATTACTCTCTTAGATTATTTCGGAGAGAATAAGGTATATTTTAGCATAGTTTTAAAAAAAACCATAGTTTATTAATTTCTGTTTCTCTAGCTACGATCAAATATTGTTCCACTTGTTTCTTGTTGTTTCTAATCCTCTTGCGGTAGAATGCTGCTTCTCTAATAACATTTTTCATGCGCCAAGTTTGTTTTTTTTTTCAACCTATCTCCTTCGAATATACACTCTCACGCAATTTCCTCTTGTTTCTTCGTACTGCATGTAGGATTTTTTCAGCTCTCAAGGGCAACATCGATGCTCCAAACATCCCTTAAGGGGATGAGAGAATGTTTTGCTCCACGAGCGCTTCGGCGGTCCTTCTAGGGATAACAGCTTTGTGAAAATCCACTGCATGGAAATCAGCTATGACGGGGGCCCGACCTAAAATCAGTGAACCATCGTTCGACGGGGGCACCTGTTACATAGGCCCTTAGGGGATCCCGGAAGGAGTATGGCATGAAATCCATGCATTGCTTTAACCGAATATTTATAAACATATGCATGCTTAGGAAATATTTTGAAGGAACACAATAGAACAATGAATGACGTGAAGAGAATAAATGACGTTTATGATAAAACGGCACGTAAATAAGGCGAAGCATCAAAAATAGCTCGATAACCTTGAGGGCATTTTCATTCTTCATACTACGTACCAGAGGGTGGGCGGGGGGGAGGGGGAGAGGGGAGAGGCGGTGAGGAGCTTTGCATCAGCTCAACATAAAATCAAATGAAGTTTTACAGTTTTATGAAAAAGAAAATCTATATAATTGATGAATTTTTAAAATTCAACGTGCATTAGAAGATTTTCCTATGCAAATACCTTGACTTTTTACAGTTTTGCAATTGCAATGCAATATTTCTGAAACGTTTAAAATAGACGAAAATTTTTGCTTAAACCTCTTTGACAAGGAGATGAGTTGAAAAGAAAACTTGTGTCCGCTTTTTGGCGATCACTTTATATTCGTTTTTGTTGTTCGTTTCGATTTCATCGATAAAACTTTCAAGTATTTTTCATAGTGTTTCTTGTTGCAAAGAATGCAAATAAGAAGAAAATTTTAGTAACAATTTGTTATACTTTTTACTTTGTTGTAGATCATTTAAATAATTGAATGTTGGTTGCTATAGAATTATTCATATAATACGTATTGCTTTAATATTCGAGCAAATGAGGAAATAATAGAGAGGTATATAATTGTACTTTATAATTTGTTGTATGAGATGTACTTTTGCAATCTTGACCAGTCGCAATAACTTATAAATTACCAACAATTCATATAATATTATGCTCATTAAAGTATCCATGTTTTAATATCGAAATAGTCGCTTATAAAAATTTTTCAGCTTAAGTTACATTTATGCACGTTTTATTTTCGAATGAATTTTAAAATAATCTCATGTATGTAAATTTTTGGATGCCTTAAAATTTGCATATTTCAATTCATCTTGAGGTAGATAGTTGAAGAGACTTGAGAAACAGATAGAGATTAGAAGAATAGCTAAAGTGACCGATACTAATCGCCTTAACCGATAAACGAATCGAAAAAATAAGCATCAATGAATGATTGCCTTGCTTATAGTAGCCAATTCATAGCACCTATTATTTTCTTCTATTAGTTAACTCAATGCTTATGTAAATTAAATATTTTGCTTTCTATGCGTAAATTCGATGCTTAAATTTATGTAAAGAATGAGCGCTTGAAATGGGTTGTTGGTAATTTTCATAGGTACTCTCTTAAGTTTGGATAAACGCTTAGGTGTTTCTTCATTCTATGTCTTGTTATGAATGTTTTTCATAAGAAGCAATGATAACGGTTTCTCAGTATATTCGAATTTCTTTTTTTCTAAAGATGTCTTAATTTGCCGATATATTCGTCCACATATTTATAAATTATTGCATATGTGCAAACTTTTCTTCTCTTCGCCTATTCTAATCCAGGTAACTCAGCAGTATTTCTGCTTTATGATTCTATATCAACATTTATGCATTGTATAACCACTCCATCCCCCATCTTGCTTCCTCAGTAATGCGACAACGATTAAAGTAGCCGCGGGGTCCATCTTAAGGTTTTAAGAGTTGAAAACAGTTTAGCTTAATTATGAGGCTATTTTTATCTGGCCCACTTGTCATGTTCTATCATTATGACACATAACAGCTCAAAGGGCTCAATAATTCTTGAAAAATTGCGAATTTGTCGCATTGCTATATCGGAAAGCAACTCGCTCGACATAGTAGTTGTTGTTGAAGTCTAGGAAGGACGTTTGCGCCACATATTATGGCTTGCTTAGCTCAACTTAGTTTCTATCACTTTTCAAAGATTATTAGGAATGAATAGGAGGAATTAATATGTGGATAAGGTGAGAAATGATCGCAATAAAGTTGTATTCTAATCCATCATCTAATATGAATAGGTCAACTTGCAATAGAAAACATTTATTGACGTATCCATTCCAGCAATGATATAGCACAATATTTCATAGTTTTTGCACCGAGTTTATTTCTAAAGTTGAACATTTGCTTATTTATCTTTTGCTATGAATATAGGTTGAACTAAGAAATTCATCCAAGTAGAATAACCCCCCTGAATGCTTTCTTTATTTGCGTTTTAAAGCGATATTTTTACAATTGCTTAAAATTATTGAAGTTAT
Organism: Baylisascaris schroederi; assembly: GCA_006503575.1. Lineage (NCBI taxonomy): Eukaryota > Metazoa > Nematoda > Chromadorea > Rhabditida > Ascarididae > Baylisascaris > Baylisascaris schroederi. The sequence continues at coordinate 262,300 of QEWY01001940.1, forward strand.
ATTTTCGTTTTGAAAATTTATGAGCGAAATTTTTAAAAAATTTTCTAATGTATTATTCCAAAGAAATACTATTATTCTCGGAAGTGATTTTATTCTTATAACAATTAGAAAATTAACAAGAAGTTAGCCTTTGAGCTATGATATATCTGACTCTTATATTTCATAAAAAAATTAGATAAACACTCTCTAGAGGTGATTGAAAAGCATTGAAAAGCATTTCTGCAATATCACCTTCTCATTAATATGTCTATTTCAATAGATATCTAAAAGCTATAGAAATTAAAAATTTCAAATATTTCAATCATATTTAATTTCTCCTTTAATGAGTTGTCTTCATAAATTGTTAATTTTCTCATCAATATTGACCGTTAAACGGTTGAAATTTCCTCATAAATCATTAAAACATAAGCCGCGCTCATAAACAGCCGGTTATCAATAGAGGAACAGATCTGATTTTCGCTATTAGTTTTTTTTTGTTCATTTTTTACGTATGTATTATTTTCTCTGTTAGTTTCTTCTATAATTGAGAATATTTATTGATTGTTATTGATATCAGAAATTATGCTCTGATATGGAATGATGCAAATCATTACTCTCTTAGATTATTTCGGAGAGAATAAGGTATATTTTAGCATAGTTTTAAAAAAAACCATAGTTTATTAATTTCTGTTTCTCTAGCTACGATCAAATATTGTTCCACTTGTTTCTTGTTGTTTCTAATCCTCTTGCGGTAGAATGCTGCTTCTCTAATAACATTTTTCATGCGCCAAGTTTGTTTTTTTTTTCAACCTATCTCCTTCGAATATACACTCTCACGCAATTTCCTCTTGTTTCTTCGTACTGCATGTAGGATTTTTTCAGCTCTCAAGGGCAACATCGATGCTCCAAACATCCCTTAAGGGGATGAGAGAATGTTTTGCTCCACGAGCGCTTCGGCGGTCCTTCTAGGGATAACAGCTTTGTGAAAATCCACTGCATGGAAATCAGCTATGACGGGGGCCCGACCTAAAATCAGTGAACCATCGTTCGACGGGGGCACCTGTTACATAGGCCCTTAGGGGATCCCGGAAGGAGTATGGCATGAAATCCATGCATTGCTTTAACCGAATATTTATAAACATATGCATGCTTAGGAAATATTTTGAAGGAACACAATAGAACAATGAATGACGTGAAGAGAATAAATGACGTTTATGATAAAACGGCACGTAAATAAGGCGAAGCATCAAAAATAGCTCGATAACCTTGAGGGCATTTTCATTCTTCATACTACGTACCAGAGGGTGGGCGGGGGGGAGGGGGAGAGGGGAGAGGCGGTGAGGAGCTTTGCATCAGCTCAACATAAAATCAAATGAAGTTTTACAGTTTTATGAAAAAGAAAATCTATATAATTGATGAATTTTTAAAATTCAACGTGCATTAGAAGATTTTCCTATGCAAATACCTTGACTTTTTACAGTTTTGCAATTGCAATGCAATATTTCTGAAACGTTTAAAATAGACGAAAATTTTTGCTTAAACCTCTTTGACAAGGAGATGAGTTGAAAAGAAAACTTGTGTCCGCTTTTTGGCGATCACTTTATATTCGTTTTTGTTGTTCGTTTCGATTTCATCGATAAAACTTTCAAGTATTTTTCATAGTGTTTCTTGTTGCAAAGAATGCAAATAAGAAGAAAATTTTAGTAACAATTTGTTATACTTTTTACTTTGTTGTAGATCATTTAAATAATTGAATGTTGGTTGCTATAGAATTATTCATATAATACGTATTGCTTTAATATTCGAGCAAATGAGGAAATAATAGAGAGGTATATAATTGTACTTTATAATTTGTTGTATGAGATGTACTTTTGCAATCTTGACCAGTCGCAATAACTTATAAATTACCAACAATTCATATAATATTATGCTCATTAAAGTATCCATGTTTTAATATCGAAATAGTCGCTTATAAAAATTTTTCAGCTTAAGTTACATTTATGCACGTTTTATTTTCGAATGAATTTTAAAATAATCTCATGTATGTAAATTTTTGGATGCCTTAAAATTTGCATATTTCAATTCATCTTGAGGTAGATAGTTGAAGAGACTTGAGAAACCATTGCATTACTCATAAAAATATATTAAAAATCGTCAACCGATAATTGAAAAAAATCATAATAGAAGCTTTTTTTTAGGAAATGGAAAATAATAGCCATTATTGAATAAGTCTATTATAGCAAAACATTTATTGCTTTGCCAACTTCGAAATATCAAATATGCATTAAGTAGTAATAGCCTCTTGATGTGTTACTTAGTTTTTTTTGGTAGTAATCACATAAGAGGCAAATACTTTGCATCTTTTGAAGTTGTATTATTGTCGTTAATGATGTAAGTAATCTAGGTGAATTTGTTGTGCCCCATATATAAGCCATAAGAACCGATTAAAAGTTTATTTTTTATCATCTCGCAGTATGAAATTGTAAAAGTCTTCAATATCTAGGCTAATCGATCATCGATCAAACTTACCGCTGGGGCTTTCTTTTTCTAAAAATGAACCCATAAAATCATTAGTTAATTAATATTTGAATGTAATATGGATCTATTAATATAATCACATCTATAAAAAAAATAGCATTCGATTAGAATTTGTTAAACCATTTTTTTTAGCGATTCTAAGAAGTAAGAGTTGACTAAAACCTCATATTTCGTGCGTAATATCGGCGTAAATTTTAAACGACCGTGTAAATATAACAATTTGCTTATATAGATTGAATAAGTAACATCTATAATTTGAAAATATTGAGGACGATAACACGGAACGAGATCAATTCCCTAATGGATTATTTAGCTACATGATTATGAGGATGTGGAGAAAAATTGTATCCCATCGCGAAAAGATGCCAAGTTTATGTGCTTATTTTTGCGATTATTTCTTTGAATTTTTTTTTTTTTTTTGAATATGCTGGCATATCGTAATAGTAATTACGGTAAAATGTTGACATTAATTCATGCAAACATACGGTTACGGTAAAATGTCGAAATTGATTGCTGTAATCGTATGCACAAGCGGGATTTTGCCACAATGCACCTCAAAAATGCAGGTTTCTAATGACATATGAAAAGCAACAAGTATATGAAATGATAAAAATTATATTAAGGAATAGAATGCTTGAAAAAAAATCTACAAAATATATCAACAGATATTGCGAATAAGAATAGTTTTCTGTCAAGAGCAAACTGACGAAACAGTTTTCTTTATAATGGAGTCTATTTTAATTGTCGTTTGTTTGCCTGTTTGTTTGTTTGTTTGTTTGTTTGTTTGTTTGTAAAAAGACAATAGTACAGTTAAAAAGTCTAGAACGATTTGTATTGATGTGAGCATTGTTGTTGGCGCATCATGGTTCGAAGTGAATATAATTCATCTCGAACTACCGAAATATATTTGTACTTAAATAACGAAAATTAATATTTGCACTGACATTGCAAGCTTTACTTCTAAAACAAATTATTCTTGGTGAAGTCATCCATTTTTTTAAAGGATTTTTTATTAGATTTGTCAAAACAATGTTTTTTTACGGAAAAAATTTGATCCTAATTTATACATATATAGCATTTCTAATTTTTTTTGTTGTTTTTCCAATTTCGAGGCTAAATGGTCTGAAATTTCTATCGATGCATCTTTCAGTACTAGAAATGAGTTCAAAAAAAAACTTATGCAAATTTTGCTGTTTGTTTATTAGCGGATTTTGGAAATTAACACATAAAAAGCACCTATCAATATTGCGCCATGTAATTTTGCAGTTTCTTTTCTGCATAATCAGGTGAGAGAGAGAGAGAGAGAGGAAGTTGAAACATTGTTAAAATATTTGCACCGAATTCTCAAAATATTATTAAAATGCTTTTGCTATCACTTTCAGATCTCATAGCAGAGTTTTTCATCGGTCACTCTCCAATTGGTCAGTAATATTTTGATATACGTGTCCATTCTCATGTTCATTTTCTATTTCGCTATAAATGTAACCGTATTATTAGAGTGAGGCGGGGTGCTAGAAGGTGAGTGGTCAACAAATTGAATTGCTTATCAACGAATTATTGCAAAGAGGCGTGACATAGTTGCAAATAACGACATGCTTTCAGACATTGAATTGCATCCACTTAATATTCAACAATAAAAAAGAAATTTTTTTATGTTGATTTCAAATGAGGAATGTTTTTCTTGCGTGCACTTGCGCTCCACATATACTGCTGAAACATGTCCGTCGTGCATTCGTCGATTTTTTAGCATCCTAAATTTCAACACTAACTTCTCGATTTCTAAGTCATACTCGACTAAATTAATAACTATAAGGGCAATATTTTATGCTTGTATATTTATGAAGTCAATTTGTCTCTGTGTTTTTTAGCTCGTGAATGACACGAGATATATGTGTGAAAATTCCTCTCTCTAATCAACACCTTAGAGTCATATTAAATAGATCTCAAATTTCATTGCCTTTTGAAAACCTTTTGAAAACGTTTGCGTAAATTGCAGAAAAAAAAAGAGAGAAGAGAGAAGTTGAAAGGAAAAAGAAAAAAAATTGAAAAATGGGTTGCTGTATATTTGTCTGATCGATAGTGAACTATCCAAATAAAGCGCAGCATAGGAGATCTCCACAGGAGGCATACGAAGGTATTTGGGATCTTCATTCCAGAAACAATGTGATCGTGCAAGAAATCAATCACTTATGATCTTATTGATGAAATATGCCATATATTTATATTGTAGAGTGATGCAAGTGAAAGTGCATATCTATGTGACAGCTTGCTGTCAGCTTCTATAATTATATTATTTCGAGTACATTAGCAGCTAATAATTGGACATGCCTCTTAATGCCTTCTAAACGTTGGATTTTACGCTCTTTTGCAAGCTTTCACATGCCTAGCCATATTATTACAGCTATATCAATATGTCTGCGTGCGTATGTGCATGTCTCTCTATGCTATTAACAATTTCAATTGAGGAACCATTGGTGCTAAATAAAATAATTCAGAATTTGATGAGAATAATTTTTTTTCAGCTTTTATTCCTATAAACTCTATTTCTTTACATCTAGCCTAGAAATAAAATTCAGAAATCATATCAGAAAAGAATGATATACTATCACATAATTCATATTAAGAAGCGATAAAAATTCTATGCGTTTTCTATCAGCGAGATTTTTTTTTTAAAGCATCTGCCTTGCAAAAGACTAGATCGATGAAGATATAAGGCATTAATGCGTACATTTTATTACTTACTAATAACCCATAGAGCTAATCTATGTGATAAGCGGAAATTTTAAAACGCATATTGCGCCAGCTTTTCCGGCTGTCACGTTTTTTCAATTTTTCAAAAATTTTTATGTAAAATGTTAACTGGGAAGTTTTCTTTGAGGGCGAAAAATAGGCTAATGGATTGTTTCAGAAAAAAATGCGCTATTTGCGTTATTCCATCGATGCATTTCATGGTTTTTAGTGATATTCGATTTAGTTCAATTACTTGAAATGTTCATGCTTTATTAATGAATCAATCAATCGTTAGGGAGCTTATCACTAAAACACCAAAAAATACCAGTTTCATTGGTAAAGTTAACTTCATCTACGCTTATATTTTCATAATAGGAGGTTTTTGCTCCATTATCCTACTCCTTATATTTACTCCACATACTTCATAGCAAGTCGAAGCATCATATGATCCCATTTTGGGTAAATCTTTTCATCGAAATGAGCGCATAATTGGTTGATAAGCCACCAGGAAATATTTTTGATTGTGTTACATTGTCAATATTTATTAAAGTGGTCTATATAAATGTGAATTTTGAATATTTAGAAATGCATAAAAATTTAAATATTAGTGAACATTTTATAGTGAGTGGAAAGATAGAAAATTCGAATCTTTTATCTATTTGTATGAGTTGTCGTTTTGATCAAAGCGTTAATGAATTATCGCAGAATTTGCGAATTTTTTTAAAGGAGAATTAATGAAATGAATCAAATTAATAGATGAAAATTTTAAAAAAAAGGTCTGTGTTTTTACAACTCCCCTAATTCTCTATTCATTCATGTCACAGAAATTGGTTAATCTTTGGAATAATGAAGTTTCCTGTTTTCGTTTTTTTTTGCAAAATTTCAAATTGAAATATCCCTCAGAAATTGTAGAGTAAAAAGTTTCAAATTGCAAAAATTGCCTTGCAATGACAGAGTTTAAAGCGTGATGATAGTGGAATGAATTAAGCATAGGTTGCATAGTTTGCATGATTGAATCGAGCATGATAGATTAATCGATGAATATTTATAATTTCTTATTTAATTCGTTCGTCGAGTTACGTCAATTTAATACACGAAAAGATATATATATCTGTGCAAATGAATTCTTAGATCGAATATTGAAGCAAACAACATATTGTGAATGCATAATATATGAGGGAGAGTGAACTCTACAACGAGGCAGAGAGCGAGGGAGAATGAGAGGGAGAGAGAGAAAGAAGAAGGAGAAGAGAGAGAAAGAAAAAGGAGAAGAGAGAGAAAGAGAGAAAGGGAGATGATTTTTGGTCTGAAGTATTTATGTATAGTCCTCTGAAGAATTCAAAACCTCAAAAAAAAAGCTTCATCAGAAGATTATTTCAATTAACGCATTGTACTCGATGTATTCATGAATTTCACAAAATCAACAATTATCTCCCTCTCTCTCCCATCCTTCAGTCTCCTCTCCCCCTCCCTCCGTCCCTCTCTCTGTTCGCCCTTTCCCCGCCCTCTCTCTCCCTTCCATCCCCCAATCCTCCAATTCCAACTCGATTCAGTTCCAATTCAGTTCAATGACAAAAATTGCAATGAAAAAATTACTTTTATAGACTTTAAATCTACTATTAATCAACATCAAATTTAGTCACAAAGATAAATGAAACAAATCAATATCGATTAAATGATAAATTTATTTGGGATTTATTTGAAAAACTTATCGTAAATGAGGTGAAAAAAATTCGAGTATACTCATCGCATTTCTATATCCATCCCCTTTAAACTTATCAAATTTGAAATTCCCAATGGTCAGCTGGGTCCTGATTAGTGACCACTCAAATTTTCATGAAATTTGCAGTAGTTATAGATTTGCAATCTCTTCCATTTGTTGCAAAATTATTCGAGAGAGTGTTGGGCAGTTATTTCGACAGCTATAATCGAAAAAAAAAATCTGGCAATACATTTAAACAACGGTTGATATTTTCTAATGAGCAAATGATTTATTTATTTTATCGACTCTTCATTATTAATAAATAAAAGTTGTTTACTAATTTTATACTATCATAAGTGAGTACATTAAAAATTAGAATTGATGCTTTTTCATTGTGGAAAAAAATTCATCTAAAAATAGNCTTTTCTAAATATCCTCCAATTCTTTAAAGCAACAAATTTTCCGACTACCGATTATATTACTATGTTCTAATGAGTAACTTGTATTAATTTTAATGAGTAACTCTATGTCTGTAATTAAATTTAATTTAGCTTATAGGGGAAATTCAATGAATACGAAATTCTAGATATGATGTATTGAATTTTGAAAGTATCGTTCTTATGAATGAAAATTGCAATTATTGCAGAATCATAGTGAAATAAAAAGAAAAAAGTTCTTTTTTTTGCGTAATGATTTGTCACAATTATTCACTCACTATTACAATATAAGTTTAATAAATAGGATTCGTTACTATTTACGATATCTATAACTAATAACGATTACTTTTATTACTTTAATTATTAGCACTTTATTGATATCCATTTTGCAAATCTTTTTACTATTATTTTTCAAATTATAAAATTTCATAGCGAGTATATATTTCTATTTGATTTGAGAGAAAATTTTTTGCTTTATCAAGGTGAAATTCTCCTTTGGTGATGATTAATCCAAGAGAGTGAAATAAATATAAAGAAGATAAAAGTGTCAATTTTTTGATGGAAAAACTTGAATTTTATCGACAACTTGGATGAATAAGATCGATCATATAGTTGCTTATAAAGTTCATCGTTTTTTTTCTCTCATTTAAGTAATCATTTCTTTTCAAGTTCTATAATAATTTGGAAAATTTCTTAGCTCAAAATTTGGTTGACAAAAGAAAGAAAAATAAGCAAATAATTTTAGATTATCTATCTAAATAGCTTCGAAATTTTCTGAACTTTCCTGTATAGCGCAATTTTATTCTCCTTTATGAAGATGTCACCTTATAAAATACAACGATCACTATCATTGGTGAAATATTTTAAACTTCCAAAAAGCACAACGTTACCAATCTAATCGTTCTTAGATATCCAAGTATTGGATGATCAGTTCAGATTTGTTCTGCAAGCAATAATGAACGCGCTAATCCATCGCTTGCTATGCGAGTATTCTACTATTAAGACAGTCCAGAGTTTGTCCAAATATCACTGCATGCATTTTCAAAAATTAATAAACAAATTCAGTTGTATATTCAGCAGATATTATCGTTTTACAACGAACACGAATTATTTTACCTAGAAATTTCGATGTTTCAATAACTGAATAGGGACTATTTATTTTTTAGGGAATATCCCATGTTCGAGCATTGCGTTAGCACAACTGAAAAGAACAATTGGGAGGGGGAGAGGTGAGGGAGGGGATAGATCGAATGTTTCTTATCACCGTCGAAATCGACCGAAATTTAATGGAGATCAGTGGTCAGTGGTCAGCGAGATCACTAGCAATCTAACCTCGCTAATCATCGGTAATCAATGGATAAGTTTTCAAACGATGATCGCTGAATCATCTTTCATTCGTAGGCAGTACATTTCTTATTCGTTTTTTTAGCGCTTAGTTGAAATTTTGATCAGTGACCATTAACTTTTAACACTTGATCAATGGTTTTCAAAAAATTGAAGTCAATTCGAATTGCCTTCCAATAATTGAGCATCAGCAGAATTTCCTTTCTATTATTAATATTAGATAGATTCTTTGCCGTTCTCAGCGGAAGTATAGTGCTCCAAATCTTGCGCTTCGATTTATTGTACTATTTATCAATGCATTTTGCGTTGCATTAGATTGGCAAAAGTGTTCATTCCTTTCTTGCTGTAGCCGTCACGTCCCTCGTCCTTCCTAACAGAAATGGCCATTACATCTTTGCTAGTAAATGATTCTAATTTCTTGATATTCGTTCTTTTATCTAGTAATTGTTCAAGTAATATTCTCACAAATCCGTTTGAGTACCAAATATCAAATGAAAAAAATGAGCGTTTTTTTTTGGTTATTATTGGGCTATTTTTTCGGCTACTAAAAATGAGCACTTTCAGGTGTTTTTATGAATGCAAGTAGTGGGCATCTAATTTTCTCCTTTCAAATAATTCAAATAAATTTTTGAATATTATTTACAAATAATGCGAAATACATAAGTTGGGTAGAACGATTAGAGATATGCGGTGAGAATCGCTGAAGTTCGCGAAAAGAAGTGAAAATTTGACTGGAGATTTTATGCTATTCATTTCAGGAATTCTTATCACTTTTTATAATCCAGTCAATTTGATCCATCGGCCGTAAATTCATTGGAATAAGTGACCGAACATATAATAATATATGATTGTATATAGGTGGCCGCTTGTGGAAAGCACCAAGTAATAGGTTATTTCCGCTTGACACCTGACTGATTATGGCTTCTTTTTTTCAAATTTAACGCATTCTTTTGAACAATCGACCGACTGCAGCGAATTTCGTCCTCAAAAATTCATTACTTATTGACAGACAGACATATACCTAGACGCACACATAAATGATTGTAGACAGATGCGTGAAACGCAGATGATATCGTCATAAAGCACTTTTGCGACAATTTGCCGCAGCGTATTGAAAATAGATGCCTCGAATAATTTTTGAATATTTCTGATTGTATGTGTAGAGCAAAGAATAGACTACAGCATCTATTAGTTTCTAATTAAATGATTAATATATATGGAGTAACCAATCACACACTCTTATTTAAATGCTCTCTCAATAGGAAATGCAAATTCTTGCTAATCAGATATGTTGATCCTCAAAAGAAATCCTCATCAAATCCCGAAACGAATCTTCAAAATCAGATAGCCTCTGATGTAAATAGCTCAAATGATAATTTTCAAAGTATGGCCGATGATGAAGAGATTAACCCCAATGCCATCCTTCTAGATCAAAAGCTTTTTCGCCATCCGATGCAGTAGTGTGTTCTTTTTGTTTTATGAGTGCTCATTTATATGTTGGAATGCATACTTGTGCCACCAATTGATATGCAATGCAAGGATTGTTGAAACTTAAGACCGTTAATTAGATATACTTAGCATTGCAGAAAATCTTTGAAAGCACTCTAGATAATTGTTTACTGTTTGCAAAAGCGGATCAGCGATAATGAAAGATATTTTTACTCTCAAAGAAGATAGTAAACGCATTGCAATATTTGAGTCAAAAATTTCATGAAGTAAACGCAATAAAAATTCAAAACCGATGTTGCAAAGAACAATTCTAAGAGGAATTACTCTATTACTCTATGAAATTGTTCTATTGACTCATTACCATACTCAAATTTTTTTTAAGAGGATACGACATACATAGACAGACACAAACAACTATAAGTACATGCATAAAGTAAGCTATTGTAGGTTTTCAATAATGATAGATGAAGGGTGACTTTTGAATTCATAACAATTCATTTTTCTTATAGGTTGCGACCATCATTCAAGGAAATTAGCTCCGACTATTTGACTCCGGGCTCCGCACATACAAATCATTTATGGAAGCTTAAGCGTATCGTTGAAATACAGTTGCAAGAGATTCAAAGCTGAGGCACCAGAAGAACAGAAATGCCCAAGGAATAATGTCGCTTAAAGACGACAACTGATATGTGAAAAAAAAAGTGAACGAGAAATATGTAGGAAGATGGGTGCTATTTGGCATAAATTGCGCATTGCTAAGGCTAAGATCGTTGAAAATTCTTCTGAATTTTTGCCAAATTTTGTCAATATCGGGCATGGAAATGCAAAAAAAAATTATAATTTTTTATTGCTGTCAAATGAAATTGCGGGAAAAATTTACAAAATGCTTTCAAAAAAAAATATATATATATATATATATATATATATAATGGTGTGTTGTGGACGGGCATCGAATCAATCGTCTTAGGTGCATTTCTTAGCTAAGATGTAATAAATAGAAATGCATTAGTTCGCTTACAGATGTCAATCGAGTATGATATAATCAACAACAATGAATTATTCGTGAAACAATAAACAACGAATGCGAGTGTATTAGTGAAGAATTAAATGAATACGAGTGTAGAAAGTTAAAGTAGATGAAATGCTTACCTTACGATGCGTTAAAAACATTTTATTCTCTTCTTTAGGGCTTTTCCTATCTATTTTCTAGCGTAACCGTTCCGGAAGCGAGAGGGAAAGATTCATCCATGGTTAGAATACTAAACACCTCTTTCTTTGATCCTGTTTTGAGTTAGAGTGCAAGAATTTCACCTGATCCTCGCGCCTGGTTCGATCGTGTTGCATAATTTTTTGGCCATAACTATTGCCTCAAATCTGATTCTTTGCCATCACTTGGCATGACGAAGAAGTGGATATTAGAAACGAATACTGTATATATGAGATGATATTTAGAGAACACATACCTCAGAGTTTCATTAAGAAAAGAATAAATAAAACAATCCCATATGCAAATAAGTATGCATATGCAAAGCAATAAATTATCGCTGGATCGGTATGATGGAACGCTGCCTAAGTCTGCTGAGGTGGCTTCAGTCCGTACAGGTTCAACCCGACGGCCAATAGTCGAGTACCCGAGTGTCACTATCAATTAAACACCAATCGGTGTCTCTAAATCTCTGCCAATTTGTTCACATCATTACCCTGTTGACTTCTCTTATAATAGTAGTGGATGTTTCTTCTATAAATGCCTATTTTGTTGAGCGCAGCTTTACTTATTACATATATTTGAAGTAATACACTGCCATCACTTTCAACTTTCTTACTTTGTAGTGGTTATTTCATTCAAAAACTGTCATGAACGGTTGCTTATTTCATTATGCAAATTTCACATGTTATACGATCCAACCTGTTTTTTTGTTTTTTGTTTTTTTTTTTTCTGAAGAAACTCTTCAATCAACTCCTCTCTATATGCGGTTCACCCCATGAGTGACTAGAGATGATCTTTGAGATCTTATGAAAATTGATTTCATAGTTTCTTATATGTTGAAAGTAATAACTCTCATTGATTAAATAAATAAATAATATGCTTTTCCCACTTATTACGATTAATACGTTGACGTAATTATGCGGAAATAAAATTACCAATAAATATGAACATTTCGACGAAAATTTTCATAACAAATATTCGGTAAATTTTGTGAATTATTTAAAAAATGATTGCAGCCTTATAACATATCCTTAATTAGTTAGTATGAAGGAATTTCAGTGATGTGGTTGTGGAAGTTAAATGAATAAAACGTTTCATATGAGCGTATATCGTAGTTTATGTTTGATTTTTTTTTTGTTGAGTTATATCGCTAGGATATGATGGTCATTTTGAGTAAAAGATAGAATATGATGGTCATTTGAGTACAAGAGGTTTACTTTATTGAATTGTATATGAAAGTTTGAGAATTTATGATGTATTTCTTTAGTGAAAAAATTTTATTTGAGTTTATTTAAGACTTTATTTATTGGTTTTTTTTTCAAATTTTTTAATAATTAACTCGTATTTAGAAATGTTAAAATAGCAATATTTACAGAATAAAATTTTGCTTTTAAATTCGCAGTTGCCTTTTTCTTTTTGTTAAATTAACGTTTAATTCGAAGCTGAAAGATAAACAAGAATCCAAGAATCACCTTCTTTCAAAGGTCATGGAATTTCAATATTGAGTAAATGAAAGCTTTGGGTCTCTTCAGTGCTCAGCTCAACATAGGGAACCTTGTTTTGCTAATCAGTGGTATATATTCTTTCACCACGGGGGGATCGCAGTGGAGGGGAAGGAGGAGTCATCGAAAGGATTCGATTCGTCAAGGAAGGAGAGGGAGGGGGAATAATGGGATAACAGAAATCGCTAGTTAACCCGAAGGTTTGTGATTACATCGCTGAGGAGATAATTGATGTAGAAATAATTGCAGTACGGAAATGAATTACTCGATGAAATGTTGGTCGGAACGACATCAACTGCTATCCGGATCAACACTCGAGATGATCGTTTTTACACTGCTCTTTCCGCCGATATGTATCCTTGGGATTGCGGGGAATACACTCAACTTGATGGTACTTCTAAGCTCTGAAATGAGGTCAAGGTACTGCTCAACGCTGAACTCTTACTTCATTTTCATAAACGGAAGCTTCAAGGCTCCGAACTTTCATTCTTTAATAATTGCCAAATTTCTCGTTAATAATGCTTGCCAATATTGTTGTTGTGATTTTAGTACGTTAAATAGAGGATCCACTCTCTAAAAAAAATGAGGCTTAGCTTAGAACAGGTTCATGATTGGAATTATTTTTTAGTTTTGGCTTAGAATTGATTATGAATGGAATAGAAATATTTGAGCCTTCGCTCAGAATATGAATGGAGCATCTCAGAACTTCTTAATTCGATGCGTTCTTTCAGGATTGGTAAGCAAGCGTTTAGGACGTGCTCAGAATGTCGTTTTTTAAAAAAAAATCTTTTCGAATCCTTCTCAATATTCTTTGATAGTTTTCACCTTTCTTATGAATATTTTCTTAAAGCTTTGGTAATGTTTATTAATTTTTGTCAAAACAAATAATAAAAGTAATGTTTTATTAAATATTTTTAAATTTTAGATGATTAACTGAATAATCGTTATCTATTCTTAAATTTAGAGCAAACTCACTATTGGCATGTCTCGCATTTTGTGATATCGTCTTCCTCTTACTAATGATACCGCATTCATTAGCGAATTTTAATATATTCGCATTGAATTATTTCTTTCGTTGGTATTATCTTAGCGCAAAAATTCATCTCATTACATTGGCTAATTGGAGTTCTGCGGTTGCAATTTGGTGAGTTTTAGAAAAATTTCATCCAAAATTTTATTCAAAGAAATTTTATGCGAAAAACTTTTCCAGCAATTTTTCGCTTAAAAAAATTTTTTTTGCATTTCTTTTTATTCTTTTCTTTTCTCAGATACGAGAAGATCATTTTTTTCGACTCTAATAACTTTTTCTCATCATTAGTTTTAATGTTTCTTGATGATTTAATATGCAAATTTTTATCGATTTTCACATCAGTAGCAATAAAAATTTCATATTATTCAATCTTCCTAATTGATAGAGATGATCGAATCATTGTTCGATTTTCTTAAAATCGTTTTCTTTTCAATCATCTGTTTAGTACCACAAGTTTTTATAATTTTCCAACATTTTATGAAGACAAGATTGAAAAACATTTTTAAAGATGTGTTGTGCCAATTGACATAGAATTTTGCTTATTTATTTATTCATTTATTTATTCAATTTCATTTTAATGTCTCGAAGTAGGAAAATATACAAAATTGTGAGCATGACGTGAAGAGCAAGAACGAGAAAAAAACGTTCGCAAAGCTACAATTTAGGCGAGTAGACGTTCAATAGGTAACAGCATCGTGTAGATCGAGATGACTCAACTGCTGCTTAAAACCTGAAGGATTTGGTGCATTAAGGCAACGGCGGGAACCACCTCAATACACTGTAAACCAGAAGAATTTACTCATCAACTTAAATAAATACTATAAGCAAATACTGCAACCTAGACTAATTCATTGAAAAATATGTCAAATATGTTTGAATCTTGATCTTTTACACTATATATCGTATATTATCGAATAGAACCACACACTGAAATTGTGTGCGTTTAGTCGATTTCGATTCACATACGATACACATTAATTGCAATAAGGAATTAAATTCGAATCGAATCAAGTGAATCGAAATTTTCAGGTTAGTTGTAGCGGTATGTGCCGAACGTGTAATGGGTATACGACATCCATTTCATACACGTGGTCATTGGTCACGTTATTGTACAGCAGCAATTGTTCTAACAATTGTTCTAGTTGCCGGTATGCTTACATTCTATAATCATTTCTCGCATATTTGTGTCGTTAAAGAATTCTGCAATCGTACACAAGTTATGGCTAAATGTTTCGACGTTACTCTCGATACGTTAGTTCATTTTCTATTCGTTTTCTTTTGCCTACCCTATCGTAGACGATTGAAAAAAACCTTTTTGTCTTCACAAACCGGAAGCTATGTGTGGGGTCGAACTTCGGATTGCATATCAACTAGGCATATACGGCGATAAAAATTCCATATATTTCTGAAAACTCTTCTTCCAGTTACCATAAAACTGGAAGAATTACCCATTACCCACTTACCTTTCATCAGGCTTCAATTTAGCCTAAGCATTTCTACACATTCTTAATAATTTTAATAAAAAAGTTTGTTCTTGCTCCCACTTAAAGCAGAATGACGTGAATAGAAGTTTAACATCGCAAATTTATTTGATTTTTTCATCCTTATCAATTTTTTCAATATATTTAAATAATAGCGTTTTCAATAGCATAAACATTTATTTTCGGCAAATTGGAAAAGTCGGTATGATTTCAATCTGAAATCAAAAATTAATAAAAAAGAAAAAAATGTAATGCAAAATTAGAAAGAGAAAAGAAAAAGTGAAGAAAACAGTTGGCAATAACGTAGAAATAAATTTACGCAGATGAAAGTTGAAATTTAGACTCAGAGTTTAGTGATGTTTTGCTCATCTTTGATACAGAGCATAGAAGGTGGCAACAGTATGAATAACAAATATACAACAGATTAAAACTGCTCAGGAAACATAAAAGCATTTATAAAATTTCCTCTAGTTTCTTATATGTTTCATTTCTCTCAATGAAAACTTCACCATTTTGCAGCTAAGTACTTCTGGTTTTCTAATTTCGCACCATTTTTTTTTCAGTAGGAGGAATTCAAATTATTTACTATTCAAACAACCAAATTGTGATTGAAATTTTTTTTTAAGCCGAGTGATTTAATTCATTGACTATTTCGAGGTGAGGGTGAGGTGAGGCTTGATATTGCTTATAGTTCACAAGTCGTTCATAGATGGGAGACAGCCTAGAAGAAAACCTTAACATAGGACATCGTTTATATACGTCTCGGCCAGCTATGCTCTCCGTCTTTAAAAATTGTCATTCACTCTTATTTTTAGTATCGATTATCAACATCATACCACAAAAATAAAAACTTCTCATATGAATTAGCACATATTTTTGAGTTGTTTGTCGGTTACTAAAATTTCGGCTAATATTGGAAAAAAAAAGAAATTTATACCGCTTATCACTACAATAAATTATTTCAGTATTTTTTTATTGAACGATATTAGAATTTTTCACATCGAATTACGTTGAGATATTCAAATTCCATTTAAAAGGTTTAGATTTAGATTTTATTGTTGAATCTTTACATGAAAAATTTAGTAAAATTTAACAAACATAATAATCTCATCGACGATAAGATGTTGTTGATGCCGATATTCCATGCCTAATATATAGAGATATAAATGACACTTTTCTCAGAAATAGAATAAACACCTCGCAAGATGAGAATAAAATTGATTTACACGTATATAAAGGATATCCTAGGTTTCTTTTTTTTTCTAGCCTATCTTTCATCAACGACTGGCTTATGAACGATAAGCAATATCAAGCCTTATATTAACCTAACATTTAAACAGTTAGTGAATTAAATAGCTCCGGCGACGACTGATCAACATACCTAAAAACCTTGTGGTTTGAAAATAATGATGAACCGTCCATTAACAGTTCCTATTCCTAGAACGCTGCCAAGGCATACATTGAAATATCTGTAGACTTTAGAATACGCTGGGTGCTAAATGAATTCTCAATGCTTATTATGTAAAACTGTCACATGATTCAATGACAATATTGTATAAAGCAGTAATAGTAAGAGTTGTAGTAATAGCTTGGAAAAACTTCAATCATAGGTTGGAGAGATGATGCAATAATGCAGAAAGTAAAAAAAAAAGCGGCATAAATTCACAAAATTTGATTTACATGGTTCGATATAAACGATAAACGAGGTTAGTTGTCTAATGATGGACGAATTTATCTAATTATCTTCTGAAAAACTGATGCATACAGCAAAAAAAAAAGAAAAAAATGAAGTGTTGACATGAAGAGCGCTCCCCCAATGCATATAGAATTACACTTATATTTGTGTATAGCCACAGGCTATAAGATGACTTGGCAAACAGCGTCGAGAATCATAACCATATTCTAAGGGATCAAGCGTACTTTATTACTAATGACAACAACATCGATCAAATAAGAGAGGGAATTTTCTCATTTACATTTCGCATTAAAGTATAGGATTGCAAAAGAAAGAGTACTGCTTAGAAAATGGCCAGATATGAAAGCAAAAGCTAGACTCAGATATTTAAGCTAGGCCGAAACAAACGAGCGACGCCTAGTAAATTCGTTAGCCTGCTACTAGATTAAAGGGCTCACGAATCAGCTGACAGTTCATGAATGGATGGAAAATAGCTTATGAGTCGAATTATTAAGGAGTTTGCCGAAAAACAGTGAGCCGCATGAACACGGATCTGATCCAGGTCGAGGATCATCCAGATATCCCATCATATCATAGAGCAACATTTTTTGACTTCCTCAACCGTTTGCCTATTACGTTGTTGCGTATTTTTTAGCGGAATATTAGTGTAAATTATGCATTAGCTCCCTTCAAAGGAAATGCTGCAAAATATCCTATATTGGTGATATTCGAGTAGAAAATGAAATATATGATAATAAAGCTGCTAAGTGAGTGCACCTTTATGATATACTTCATATTATTAGCTGATATTGCTCACTGTTTAATGTATTTATCACTTACTATCACAAATCTGCACAATCATCTAGGAGCCCTATGTAGAAGAGGGAGAATTTTCCACTGAAATAACGGAGCCATGTAGGAGCCATCTTCTAGGATAAGGTGAATTGTTGGTATTTTGGAATTTATATGAAGGAAAAAAAGAGAGGAATAAAATTTTTTTTCTGATTTATGAAAACATTTCTTTTGAATTTATTGATATTTTAGATGGCCTGGTAATCGTACAAATATAACGCCTATGACACATCGTAATTATATTCGTTGGAGTATTATTGCGAACGCTGTATTTGTTGTGATCGTTCCTATTATTCTTTTAACTGGTAATGCTTTAAGCTTTTTTGAGTCTTAAATTAAAACACATCCACCGAGAGTAAGAGAGATAATTTTTCCATTGAAGTATTATAAACACCCATGATTTGAAGTTTTCATAAGCATCATAGAATGTGAAAAAAAAAACAACTGAAAAATGAGCAAAATTTAAATGATTCAAAAATCGAATAACATGAAAATTATACAAAATGCACTAATATGTAAATTTTGGAGAATTTGCAACTGAAATATAGCAGTTGTATGAAAGTCTTTTTTACTATTAGAGATGGAAGAATGAAAAAATTGTATTTGCAAACTTGCATTTGCAAAATTTGCAAATCCTGCAAATTTCACGCACTATTCTCATGTGCCTATTGCAGCAGAGGTTGCAAAATGCGTACAATTGAACTTTTTTTTTAAAGAAATGCAGTGTTTCAGTTTATACTCTATTTATATTATTGTCAACGAATTTCATACTGTTGCAAAACGGAAGTTTTTTCTGGAAATTTTGCAAAAGTAATTTTGCAAAAATGAAAGCCGATCTCATGAGGAAAAATTATCAACATTTAGAGTTTATCGCAATTAAATATCTCATTGTTTGCGATATTTTGTTGCATTTTATTTTTGCAAAAAATAATAGGCATTGCATTTTTCTTAATTTTGTTAATCAATATAAAATGTGTCATCAAATTCATCATCAAATTTAAGCGGTATTTTTATTCTTTATTTATGTCTAAAAACCTTCCCTCTGTAATCGGCTAAAAATATGTATACATTTTTCTATCTTTGACACGGCGCATATCCATTCTTTGGTCACCTTCCAGTAATGTTGCTTTTTATTCAAATTTAAAATTTCGCATTAAACCAAGCTTGAATTTTTTTTTACCGAAATTTTTCTAAATTTTATACATTCGTAAATTCATAAAAATTCGCTAAATATTTTGAAGAAATTTAGAATATCGTCATCATACTCCTAAAACACTTCATTAGTTGAGCATATTTATTACTTTGATTGTTGTTGAATGATCGGAAATGGATCGTATATAATTGTAAAGGATGTGGAATATTATTTTCATTTCAGCACTTAACGCCGCATTAATTATGTTTGTAAAACGAAGAAGTTTCCTCATCTATCAAAATTTGGTTGAATTATCGAAAAAAGATATTCGTCGCGAACAGAGCTCTTCACTTTTTCGTCGTAATACCGATCAGGTTTGTTGAATTCAACTGATTAAAAAAAAATCAATTAGTCTTTGTTTTTTTATTTTGAATAACCGATATTTAAACCTTCACTTTCAGCAGTGTCTACTGACGCGTTTGCTTAATAATTTATTCGTTTATTTATTTTCTCTTTTTTTTCAATCCGTATATTTTTTTTTATTCGTTCATTCGTTTAATTGTCTATTCATTTATTTGTTTATTTGTTTATTTCTTTATTTCGCTATTTGCTTACTTGTTGGTTTGTTTATTTGTTCATTTTTTTCATTTATTTGTTTATTATTTATCAATTTGTCCACTTATTCATCAATTTCTTCGACTTCCTCATAAACATTTGTTCACTTATGCTTTGAATCTATTCGTTCATTGAAGAGAAATGCATTCATATATGAGAGGTTTATTCTCTTTTGCCTCACCAATACCAACTTCTATTGGCGACTGATGGAAATTCTTCAACACAATGAAAGGAAAATTCAAGCGGCAGTTTTGAAAAGTAAAAAAAGAATGTTTTATTTCCATATATTATGCATTCTTTTTTTGCAGGTAAATCAACAAAAGACCGAGCATCGTATCGCTATAACAGTTTGTGCGATTGTCACATGTTTTACTATAACTCAGGTATAATAACTTATTAAAACATAGGCTAACGGAAAAGATCGAAATAAAACATAGCGAATATTGAAGTCTCGAATATAAAGCTTCCACTTTTTAGTGTAGAATTCTTAAGCATTAAACTATCTCTTCAGCGATTTGCTATCTTTAAAAGTTTTACAATTTCGTTACCTGTGCTAGTTGAAAGCAATCAACGTATTGAATATTATATTTATAGGGTCCATCGGCTATAGTGTTGTCGATAAATTCATTGTCATCAAGGCGAACCACTAGTGGACATTCGGAAATCGGCGTCAATTGGTATCATATGCAAACGATCACCTCATTTTTAGTGATCGTCGGCAAAACACTTAATTTTATACTTTTTTGCCTCAGTAGCAGTAATTTTCGACGACGATTAGTGGGAATTCTTCGCACTAAACTCAAAGGATTACAAAAGAGGCGATCATCAAATTTAAGCGGTATTTATATTTCACGTCTATCAGTAAGTAGTGGTGCACGAGTTGTACGACTTTAAAAATATTTCAATAATTAAACGATTATGGTTATTTTTTTAGAGATTACAAAGTGTTCATTAACGAACGATATTCATTTTCAGCATCAACTTCTTAATAAAAACATAAAAATTATATAATTTTTGATTTGTTACGTTTCATGAACATCGCTTTTTCTTTCTGGAAATGGTGTTTTTCGGGAAATACCTTCGAACAACTACAAAACAGATACAAGAGAAAAACTCTAACTTCTGTAATCAATTTTTACTACGATGCCAGCGGCTATTTGTACGTGCAATTATATCTATAATATCAAATAAATCAACATAATATATTCACCTATATATGTCTGTAATGAATTATTGTTGAAATGTGGTTGCATCTTCCATGACCGATCAAGAAAGTTTCTTTGCCTGAAAGTTTGTGCAACCGTTTGGTCACTTCAGAAACTCACTGCAAAACATAGTTTCAATGCCTTTTTTGGTGCAGATGCAGTCATTTGGCCAGGTTGATTGAATTGCAGAAGGCGTGAATGGTGTTTGCTTCCTCGGAGTCGTTCCTACCCGTTTGAGATCTGAATCCATTAGTTTGGAGTTTTTAGTCAACAGAATCTCATGTGGCACAGAACTGAAACAACTTACTTCTCCTGATGGCCCTGATTGCTGTACTGATGTGCTTTCGATGTGAGGGATGATAAAACGAAGAGTGATATTACTATACAGAAAAGAAAATTGAAGTAGTAAGAAAAATGTTTTACATAATGGAAGAAAGATGCATAGGAAGAGTTTGTATTGCATGATTCTCTACTCCTGCATTGCCGTTGTTCAAAAATTGCGAAAACATTTTGCGCTTTATTTTCCTTTTAATTCAAGCTTTTTTTTTCGCTAGCTTGCTTGGATTTTTTTTTCATTTTTGGTTCAAAATTTTCCCGAAAACTACTGGGAATTCCCAGTTTCTTTCTTTATCAATTGCCAGCAAAAAAGAGGAAATTTTTTCTCACCTTCTAGCCTCGCTTATAGTACCATGCCGCCATGGCTTAAGCTACCATTAGAGCATATTAACAATTTTAAGGAAAGTTGAAACAAGATTGAAGCAGCTATTAGTTAGTCTTATCCACATTTAAACGACGCAATGTGTGCACTTCTAAAGAGTAGCACCTGAAACTGTTGGCATGAGGAAATTAAGGAGGCGATGCGGAAGGGAGGAGAGGGAAGGGGAGAGAGGGTAAGAGAAATCAAGAGTTTGAAGATCTGAAACTCACAGGAAAGAGGTGGAAATCGCTAGAGTTGACTAATACGTACAATTTTATTAAGTAATATCATTTTCTCGCATATATTATCTCATATATCAAATTTTCTGACCAATTCTTCACTTAATTCATAGTATATTTTAATATCATTTCTCTAGTCCAAGCAATCGTTTTTTTTTTTTTTTTTTTTCATTTATTTCAGTTTAGTATAATTGCATACACTGATGAACAATTCTTTCAATTCTAATCGCAGATTACATACTCTCAGAATTACAAGAAAATTCAAGTTAAAGACGAATCAATTGAATGAAAGATGTTTGATCCAAATAATGATCATTGAATAGAATTTGAAATAGAGAATGTATGAATGTGCAAGCATATGAAATTTTATTTTCTATCAAAAATTAGTTATATTTATTTATTTCATTCAATTTATATAATCGAATATTACTTTAAGGCATGTTGCTTTCGTTTATGCCTGGTTCGGCAAGGCGTTGCTAATAGTGCTCAACTATGCGATTATTAAATTCTACGCATGCATTTTGCTTTCATCGACAGCTATCTATCGCTTTCATGTTGCAATTCTCAATTATATTACAAGCTCTTCACGATCACGACAGGGATCTAGGAGATTCAAGCTCAAGCTCGAGCTCACGCTTGAACGAACGAGCTCGCATCTTCAGAATTCGGGTAGAAACGATACTATAATCAATTAAGTGTACTAAATATATTCACATGAATTTTGTGTTCTCGTAGTATTTTTTTCAATGATCTATTAAAACGATGGTTATTATCTATTAACTTTTCTTTTGTACTTTATAATATTGTTAACCGTTGAATTCATTTCTTGAATATTTCATTTTTATCTGTACTCTTGCAACAATCTGCTAATCGTAACGATTATCGATTCGATTGTTATAGGTTGTGTACATATTGTAAAAAAAAACGTGTGATCGATCGAAAAGTGATTGATGTAAGTGATAAGTGATAGAAAATGTTGACTGATAATTGATTAGAAAAGGATTTGAATTGGATTAAATTTTAACATTCTTCTATGCTTATAGGTTATATCTAAAATATATTCTTTTTTAAACAAATCGTATACCGGAATAAGTACTATATCAACAGTAGAAATTGGTAGCCGTACCGTATACTTGGATTGGAAGATTTCCTGTCTCAGGACCGTAATTCGACGAATCTAGAGAATTTTTGAAGATTGATTTTATTTATCTCATATTCTATTGATCACTTTCGATCATTTTTGTTTTGTTTTTTTTGTATATTTGAAAAATATGTGCAAATGTAATTTATATAGATTTGAATGATTTTTTTGATGCAAGATCATTCATCAACTTTTCATTGTATATTTATTTCTGCCACATCTATGACGATAGAGAATACGGTAATACTACAGTATCATTTCTAACTTTTATAAATTATTGTGTGATAAATTTGAATCTCATTCCTTTTAGACTGATAGGAATTCCATTCGAGGAAATATTTCTTTTGCTAAGATTCTAATGGAATATTGCTCGGAAAATTGCTTTATTAGTATTCGTACTTTGCATTGCATTGCATTATTGCATTGCATTGCATTAATATACCTTAGCATTGCAAATAATGGAATTGAAATGATAGCATAACCACTTAATTTGCTTATTTTTGTTCACTTAAAAATCAAAGAAAGTAGCAAGAATACTTAAAAGAAAAATTGATAACCAATCGCAACGATCGTATTTCTATTCGTTTGCATTTTTTATATATATTTTTTCAATTTTTTATCCATTGAATAGGCGATTTCCTATCAAGACTCATGAGCTTTTGCTTATTGATTTCTTCAGTTTTTCTTGTTCATATTTATATATTTATATATAGATGTATTTTAATCATCGATATGTATATATAATTGTTGCTCGAAAAATGTATATATAATTGTTGCTCGAAATTTTTTTGGCATTTTTTTTTCTTGCGAAGTTAAAATTTTATGGTCACGAAAAATTCCGATGTAATAGAGCAAACTATGAAATATTTTCACTCTTCTAGTGAGACTTTTTTGGAAAGTATTTTCGATTTTTTAAATTTATAACGCAAAAATTTGCGTAAATCGTTCAAAAATTTGCATAAATCGTTAAGTAGATGGATGCGCGTCATTGTTTGCTGTGATTTTATTAAGTAATTATGATCTCTATTGTTGTAATTTCAGTGATTCGAAAAATCTTAATAAAGGAACTTCGCATAATTTAATTTGTTTCAGTGGATTCATATCATCAGCGTTTACAGCAGATTGATCTATGCCTTAGTGGTTTATTTCAATTCTTATTTCTTAAAATATGTTTCTAGATATCTAGCATATAGTCGATTTTAACTCAAACTGGATGGAAGGAGGTATCTTCCTTAAAGCCTCCTAAACTGTCGTAATAGAGCTTTGACCAGTAGCCGTATTCGAGATGCCTCTTACATCAGCTTCCTGACGTCATTACTGCGACGTCAGAATCAGAAGCGAAAAGCTCAAGAACCAGCGAACATTTCAACCTCAATCATTTCTTTTCTGTATGGATGAATTGAAACCGTTATACTGTCAATCCACTTTTACTCCTTTCCTTTTGCGTCAACATGTCTCAAGCGTAGCAAAAAATAAAAAATAAAAAAAACGTTCCACTGAATCCCGTACCCCTTCGCAGTCTCAACAGTAATTCTTAGCAAGAAAAGTGAAAGGGAATTTCATAGAGATTGTCTCCTTCCCTTACCTCTGCTATCTTTTATCTTTGCCACCTTTATGTGTCAGATCTTCCATAATGCTAACACGACAACAAGTCTCTTATTTTATATCTTTTACATCTTTCTAAGGCGAAAATGAAGGATTCATTAATGATTTTTTTCCTTTTGTTATGTTACTATGGCTTCTAGATGCCGCCATAGGTGTAAGAAGGGTTTTCCGCGAGGGGACAGTAAGAAGTTCAATCGAGCTGAAAGTATTTTCATACGCTATCCAGATTTTACCTAAATTCACAACGGTAACCATCCTTCGCTTCTTTTCTACGCTTATTGAATGACTCCCGTATGGTATACATATTTGCACCAATGTTCATCATAAAAATATTCAGAATCCCTAAGTGATAAGCATTTACCTTGATTTATGTTGCCTCTAGACAGCTCATTTATCTTTATTTATACTTGTAGCACTTATCAATATAAGTTAAATAGTTTTCATGAAAAATGAATTCCCCTCATGAATTCTGAATTCAAATGAATCTAAAATCTTCATCATCGAATTAAATCTCAAGAAACAACTACTGCTTTAGTCAACCCTTATCATTCAGTAAATAGACGTTCCGAAAGGTGTATAGAAGAGTAACAAACGAAGAGAATATTGCAGAAAAGAGAAAGCTTACGATCCGTCGTAGCCAACCACCAGATTGTTGATCATCATTGATCTTATTAGACTATTGTCAATACCTACCAAATGTTTCTCTCATTTTTCGACGACTTCAATGATACTTTTCAGGAAATTTACAGCCAAAATTGGCAAACTGCTCTTAGTAAGCGAAAGTTTCAACTTTAATTTAAATAACTTTGCTAAATAAATTAGCTTCAATTCTTTTTAGGCCAATAAAACTTCAGATATAGTTAGAAAGCTCGAGATACTAGCTGGCCAATAATAAAATTTTTATCAATTCAGTTCACATCAGTTCATCCAAAATTGCGAAAACAATCTCACATTTGAATTAAATTTAAATAAACTACTAAAAATGTCCTTTCGTCAATAAGATGGTCACGCATAACATTTGGTCATAATTTTGGCAAAAATGGTCATAAAATGGTCATAAATGAAACATACAACAAAGTTCATTTTATTGAGCTAGAAAAGATAAACAAATGGTATTCAAATACTAATAGTAAAACTAAATGCAGAGAAGGTTTCGAAACAGGTTCTATCAATTCTCTACTCTCCGGAATTATTGTTATTTGTACGTTTTAACTCCCGGAAAAATTCGATGGAGATTGCTTCTTAAAGTATATTACATTTACTTTTATATGAGAGCGTATACTTCGACCGCGCTGCACACATACACTATACTTATTTTTTAACTTTTTATTTGTGTTTATTCATTTTTTTTACTCGTTTATTCATTTTCCCCTGTTCAAATTTATTTATTTATTTATTTATTTATTTATTATTTGTTTGTTTATTTATTTACTTGCTCATTTATTTGCCTATTTCTATGTTTATATCGTAACAAGTTTGGCATTGGCCTGAATTTGCCTATCGAAGCACATATCTCTATCGTTACCTCTTATTTACATCATCTATTTTCGTTTATTGCTAAATATCTGATCAATTACACCCCTTTCTTCATCTTCACTATCGCAACGGAAATGCTGTGCAAAAAAATGAATATCTTCACACCTAAAGTGATCTCTCAACTACGAGTTTAAGGTAACAGGCATCATTAAGCTCAAAGAATCTCATTGCTTTGCATTATACCTCAAGATATGATAAAAAATTCGAGATGACTTTATAGGTGGCCATTTTTTTTGCATTATTTGACAATTTTATTTGAAATTAAAAATAAAAATTCATAAATTATTTAGCACTTAGGAATTATTAAAGTATCTATGATTAGTAGAAATTATAGCTAAGAAATTATCAGCATATCATTTCGTTATAGTTTATTTACACTTGAAACAATAACACTTATAACGTTAAGATCTTTGCTTAATTCGTTATTATAGATATTTTTATAAATAAAACTCCTAAATTTATTGGTGTTTTTTTTAAGAATTTCCATAAAATAGACAATATGTGATATACAAGGAACACTTTAAAATGGCGAAAAATTTTTGTTGCAAAGAATTGTAGCAATATAATGAAGCAAATAAGAAGAAAGAATCATATGTTGATGCTTAGAATGAACCCACTGAAATGATTCATTTTGAAATTCATAAACCTCTGAAAGATGAGGTTCGACATCTTCAAGACTATACCATGATTTCTTTCCAATTTGATAGGATGTTATATGCAAATTCATCCTATACCAATATTAGCTGATTGAACATATTTATGAGTATGTTTATGCGTTTATATGAATTTTTCTGTGAAAGCTAATCGAATGACATTCACTGTTCGTTGATATAGGTAACAGGCGAGGTGTATTCATAAAGCATAATAAGTAGCGATGGATTAAGCGTATTTCTTTGTGTTCTCTAGCCGGCTGTCAGCAATTGGTTCGATTAGCCGGCTGTCAGCAATTGGTTCGATAGTGAATTGCCACTCACAATGCCAATAACGACAAATTATCGTCATAGATTTAAGTAACCTAGGTGACGGCGAAACGCCTATTGCTAATTTAAAAGAATGAGTGTGTCTATGTTGACGCGAGCGCACACTCCTTATCCATTCATATAACACTTTTCATCATATTCTTCTTCCTCTTTATTTCCTTTCACTATTAATTTTTTATTAATTCGTTTCCTTTATTGTTTAGAAAACATTTCATTTAGCGCTGTGTTATGCTATTTGTTATCTTATTGTGCTATAATACTATGATTTTATTATTTATGTGACTATCGTTGTTTTATTTTCTTATGTTTTTTTATACTATCTTTGTTATACTATATTTATTTCATTATTCAAGTACCCGTAATTTTAAGCTATCGATGTTATTTGTTTGACCTGATTTTAATTAGAGTAAAGAGGGTTTAATGTTTGATGCATTAAAGTACATTTTTAATGCACGCAATGAGATGTTGCTCTAAAGAAGATTGACTTAACGCACCCATACAATAGATCGAGAAATAAAGTAGTGGTGAGGAGGGGTGAGGGTGGGTAGCTGAGCAATAAAATCCCATAATAATTCACATTCGAAGTAGAGTTGATAACACCAGTGAGAAGAGAGGAAAGATGGGAAAGGGGAGGAAAGAGTAGAAGAGGGGTTGTTGCAAATTAAAGAATCCCCTCCCGGAAAGAATTCTTTGCCTCAGGGAGATTTTTTTTCATTAAATCGTAAGTAAAATTGTGAGTGATAGTTAGGACAGCGGAAATATTTCAGGAAATCCCTTGAGTCGCTTTTCTGAATTAAAATTATAAAATCATTGATATCGATGTTTTTTAAATATGAAAATTTTGAAGAATAAATATTATTGTTTTTTGAAAAATCTCCAACTTGTCTCGTTTATGTTAGTTTATTAATTAAACCAACTATGCAAAACTCTTAAGGAATCTTCTAACCATACTTATTGAGAAATGATCGTTATATTTCGATGAACTCTATATATATTTCGCTCATTCGAACCTATCAGGTATATACTACTAAATAAAGTCTAGTAGTTGAAAATATTGAGATTCCGCTATTATAGTTTTATCTGAAGTTTTTTTATCTTTATTCATTTCCCCAATTTTCTTCAATGTTTTCACCTGAATTTTTGTTCAAAAAATATAACAAATACAATCTAAGATTCGAAAATTATGGCAATATGATTGAAGGACGAAGGAGAATTCGATAATCTCAGCGTTGGTTAATTAATAACTAGATATTCAAATCAAACTTTTATCACGATACAAGAACAGAATATTATCGGTTAAAAGTTTAAATAATTTTTTTTTTTATAAAGAATGATCTATTATTGCTCAAATTGTATGAGTGAAACTATCTCATATTCTATTTTACTGTATTTTTCAATGCTTACTGTAGATTTGTAAAGTTGGAAAATTTGATATGGATTGAAATTTTCACTGAGAAAATTAATAAATAGTATGTTTTTTTTTCTTACAGATTAATGAATGACGTCAATTGTGCATGAAATCATTTATGACGTCAATACTATCATCATTAATAAAGAAATAAATGATTCGATAATAATTTCACTCAACGGAATGTTGATCGAGGATTTCCTATACTCAAAATGAGCAATGATTTCTATCCCAATGAATCTAATATTATTTAGTAAACCTTTCAGATATAATTATATTTTTATATCGATTTTTTTAAAGTATTTTCAACTGTAAACGTTCATTCAGTAATTTTAGTAAATTACGATGTAAAAGTTTTTGGAAAAATGCCAGGTTGATTTGTTGGAGAGTGTTATTTTACCAATACTCGCCTATCATTCAAAAAACATACAGTATCCGTCTACTATCTCGTCCCATTTCATTTTCCATTCCCTTCTCTCTCAGCTTCTTCTCTCCCCGCCCACCCCCTCCCCCGCTTTCCCCGCCCTCCCCGCCCACCTGCCTTCGCAGAGTGCAACTTGAGGGAGCTCCTGCTCATGCTCAAACCTTATCAATATTAGGTAAATTATAAAGCACCTAAAGCTTTGAATAATTCAATTTGATGGCGCTAATTCGTGAACATACTGAAGTATTTAATATATTAGAAAATAATATCGTTTAATCTTTATAGTTTCTTCGATGAAAGTAATTGCCAATGCGCACAATATATTCCACCTTTCGCAATGATTTTTTGTTTCGGGTAATTATTGCAAATTTCCTTCCCAAATTAATAAAGAATTACTTAATAATTACCAGTAAAAATCATAATAATGAAAAATGAATGAAATTGAACCCATTAGCTTATGTTGAAAAGTTCACTAAAACATTGAGCGACAAAAATTTCGAGTTATATTCTTCAAGCGATCTCTTTAAAAAATTTCGGTATTTGAAATGTCAAGTGAAGGGTCGACAATTAAACAAAAATGGCACAAATTTTGCAAAATGGGGGTGGGGGCGAGGGAGAAATAGAAGCAATAAACTTAAGATAGAACTTGAATCCTTGAATACCTGAATACTTGTGCACTTGAATACTTTAATACTTGCAGACTAAAATACTTGGAATACTTGAGTTGAATCGAGTTATTTGTTTTAGAAATATTTTATCCAAAATAATTTCAACGTTTATAGAAGAATAGCACATAAAAATATTTACATAAATTGAGAAATTAATTTTATTATAGATGAATTCAATAGAAGATTATGGAATACAGCTGTAAAAAGCGTCTTTATTGGTTTTGATTTACGCCACGAGGAGCTGCTGACGAATTTCTCTCGATACGGTATGTATTCAGTTTTTATTGTCAAATTTCTTTAGTGTTTTTTCTTCTTTTTTTTTCAGTTTCTATGGAAATTCCTCGAGGGGAAGGGCTTATAAAAAAATTCCAAATATTTCAGACGATTTCTTGTTAAGAAAAGACAATTTTAAATCATATTGCAAGTCCAGTGAGCTTAGAAATTTCCATTGATAACCCTATCATGATCAAACATATTTTAGTATATATTCATTTTGTTATATATTCATCGTGAAAGCGATCCTTTGCTGTGTTTAATCAGAAATATTCCTGTGATATTTAAACATTTCAGCCGAGTTTGGCCTCAAAAGGCGAATGCCGTTGACGGTTTAAGAGCGTTGTTGAATTTCGTTGACGTTTTGAATCGATGTCTTCATATTCGTCTCCATTACCGCCTTATGTGACACCCGGTTGGAATGATCCTCCAACCAATATAAGTACTGAACGAAAGAATTCAACTCTAATCACGCATAGGCATCGAAGACCAGTCGATCCTTCCATTCAGGTTTCTTCATTCTTCAACTTTCTCCTCTACATTGGTATACTTTTCATGCCTATGGCTTCAGTGTAGCCAATTTCTTCATTTGAGAGCCCCAGGGCACTATCATTTTTTTGGCCATTCTTTTGATCATTGGTCATTTTTTCCTATTATTATTCTTTTGCTAAAGCATAGGTCATTGCACTGTGCACATATCGCAACTTTCCCGACGAAGATATAAGGCCAATGCTCAGAATATAATTAGTTTAAATGACAAATGATAAAGAATATTATTAGATTTAGTTTTTTGCTGTCATAATCGATATAAAATGTTTAGAATTTATTAACACCCAGCTGTCCCATATAGTTCGGCATCTTTTCCGATCCCGCAAGAAAAATATATGTCACGGCAGTTTTTTTTATTTGGGAAGCATTGCTGAGTTTTTTAGGGAAGTGTCTTCAAGGCAGTCCAACCACCATTGCAACATATGAACTCTCAGGTTTGCTATTCTTTAAGAATAAAACAACAGATTTATCTTCACTATTGTTCATCTATCGTGTTTTGCGAATTTTCTTCGTGCAAATGCGTTTTCCCATTTTTTTAAAATCTATTTTATCCAGACTAGTTCCATATTAAGGATTGAGTTGTGTTTACATTGCTCAATGATAAGATTAGTTATTGCTTGATTCCAACACAATTATCCCATATATATATATATATATATATATATATATACTATAAGGAGATAATAAAAGCGCTCGTCGTGTTTTTTAGATAAGGCCGTGCGGAATGGAATAGTTTACCCTTCTCAACATCGGAAATAGGAGTGCTTGATGTATTTTTGCAATATTAGAGAAATGAAACTTCCCGAATGAATGGGAAGTAGCAGTTGATAAGTGAATAGTGTAGCTGTGGTTATTTGTTACTTCAAAACGTTTATAAGTACTAATTTATTGGACTCATTATTATGCTGTTTAAAAGTCTATGTAAAATATGTCCAGCAACCTATATGAAAAAATATTAATAATCGATTATTGCCGAGGAAATTATTAGCTGATTTGTGAAATGCAATAAGGCTGAAATGGTTGTACAAAAAACTCAAGCGAATTTTGCACATTGATCTGTGCGAATTTGCAGCGTATATGTGCAAAGCAATTGTTTTCGTCGAGTTTTTTTTTTTTTTGCAAAAATTATTGCACAGCTCATATGAGTGTTGCAATTTCGAAACGATCGTTTCACATCTAACAACCATCGCAGCAAATTAAAATTTCAGAAATCAAATATTTCTATGGTTTGAACTTATAGGTTTTATGTTTAATAATTGCCGAATGATTTTTAATGTTTTGAAAAAAATTTTTTTAAGTCGTCGAACGCTAATAGCATTCCACCGAATTCTGCTCTAATAGGCACAAACAGATATCATTCGTCAATGGATTCAAATATCCCTTCGAAAGGTGATCTCAGTACCGCATCGCCGACCGTCGAACGTCATTTTAACTCTCAGCATCGTGCCGTTTATGACGCATTCACCATACATAATCGTATGTATCATTTTCATTAGTAGTTTTGTTGATATTCATCAATTTGTTAGAATTTTATTTTCATCGTGAAAAAAGCTTTAAGGTCATATAAGCGGCTGGTGCTAAGAGGAGTTAAGGTCACGGAACAAACCTGATATTGATTTGGGGACAAATTTTTATAAGTTCTTTTTTCTAAGCATAAATTTTCCCAACTTTTTCTCTATAAATTACTTATATTAGGAGTGTGAAGAATATAATTGTTTGATTTTGTGCAATTATTGTGAAGTGCTGCCGCAACGGTGGTACCTTAGAGTTGTATGGTATTAGTAATTTATAATGGTAAAGTGATTAGTGAGGCATATTAGTTGTATTTTTTGTATACTATGTCTATGGAAGTGCTATCATGAATGCCATTTTAAATGCTGGTTTTATGGGTCTCTAATGTTATTTTTGTTATAGGTGCCTTCCTTTGAAAAGAGGAATCTTCGCGGGATGAAGTTACCGCTAGAACTTCCCTTGACATTGAGCCTGGGAATATAAGACACTTTCCACGGGTGATTGGCTGCTGTATCAGGAAGGGAAGAGACGAAATGGGAATCGTTGATGGAAAAGCGGTATTAATATCTTCCGTGGTCTTAAGCATTGAAAATTCGAAGACAGTGATGAATTTTAGTTTAATATGTTTGCATTTCAGCGGCTAATCAAGAGCCCTATGATTTTGCTCGTATTAATCCTTCGGTGATTCATGAGAATACAACTTCGATTGGCCCACCATGCGGTATTCCATTCCAACAGAATTTCACTAACGAATATTGCACTCTACCGGTAAGCAACGGGTCGAGGCGCTATTTTCAATTTACCTATATTTGAGTCACTCCGATGAGTTGGAGCATTTCGCTTTCCTTTAGGCATCAATGAGATGGAAGTATATTAAATCTGAACTGTTCTGAAAGTGTGTAATTGTAAAAAGTTACAGCCATATTAAAAATATATGGGATAGATTAATATGCTGATACGAGGTGAAGCTCTCAATGTTACTCAAAACTAGAAGAAAAAGAACAGCGCAATGGTGGAGTAGCATGATATATGCTTTTTCTTTCGCGTTTACTAAGGCGTTTCATGAATTTCCCTTATAATTAAACTTATGGCTCTTTAATCGACCCTTTGTAGTTCACTAAGTGGAATGTGCAGTGAGGAAAATTTGGCCTAGGATGTAGATTCTAGTCATCAAAAGTCACAACTTTAGTTATTCTAAGTGGCAATTCGAAATGGATGGACATATGCATATGTATAAGCTCATGTTCTTTTTTTTTTTTTTTTGCAAAAAGTCACGGAATAAAGCAATGCTTATTTTTAAAAAAAGTGTTGATAATGGTTTGTACCTGCAGGTTTCGCATTCGACCGCCGTCTCTGCTTCTAGCTTTCCTCCGCCGATTATTGGACCCCCAATTGAATCGATTCCTAGTGCTCTCATTTACACACCTCCAAATGTAAGTTAATGCACCATGCTAAATCTTCATCTCAAAATTTATAGATATGAAGGTGTATTTTCTTTCTTTTTTTTTTCCTCTCATGAAAACTGAAATAAATATTAAATCAATAAAGTAAAACAAATTGACCGGTGGTTTCTACAAAAACTACAATGGAATGGTAGACCAAAGCTTGCTTTTTTTTTCTTGCTAATATATTTGAAATTTGTATGCAGCTCACGACATTGTTTGCGGAGTCGCATTAATTCTGTTTTTCAGCCCTACTTTAATGACTGTTTCTAAAAAATATCATTCTTGTTGTATTTTTTAATTTATAGTTCATTGTGAAGGTTAATTGGTTCGGTTTATTGGTTGCTCAAATTGCTTTATTTGATTTTAGGCTGTCGGAGAAGTCAATCAAAGGCCAGCAACATCGCCCGATCCAGCCAGCTATGTGGCTCCAGTGAAAGCTGCTGGGGATGTGTCTTTAAGTGGATTGCAACTAGTCCAATTCCTTACTAAAGCTACTCTAAGGCTGCCTCCGGTCAGCTTTTTTTACAGCTTGTATATCCGCATCAACAAATAGTAGGTGGAAAGCGGCTAAAAATTTTTCTGATTTTGTGTTAAGATTTACATATATACATGATTTACATATGTATAAGATTTACATATATATTTACATATATACATATATATACATGATTTACATACATGATGTAGATTTACATATATTCCGACGGTGGGCGTAATTTTCTCATTCTCGAATTTTGCACATATTCACACACAAAGTTAGCTAATTTTTTTTGTCGAAAAATTTCGTGTTAAGATTGCTGTACACTGCAGCGGGTCACTTAAGGGGCTGTGCGACAGGTCGTTGTATTTGGGGGGGGGGGGGTTTAAATTTAACATGGAAAAATTGGTACCAGGTATAGACTTATTACCGAAACTTCCTTGTGGTATTAAGAATCAAGTTTCAAAAGGTGCAGTTTCTTGGGAATAGGATGTTATGGAAGGAAATTAAAGCAGATTTGAGCTCCAATGATTTTTGAAAATGCGACAGAAATAATGTTTCATACTGTAAACAATAAAAGTGGTATAGTGGGATATATTCATACATCCTAATTTTTAGGCATGCGTCGATTAAAAGTATATTTTGAGAGACGTTATTGATTATGCTGTCGAAGTGGGGCTGAGTTTGTTGTATTGCTTACCACTCTATGTTCCTGAAGGTGGGAGGTAGTGATTTATGGATGGTGGCAGTGAAATTCAGGATTGTTTATAAGAGGAATTCAGGATTATCGATATTCCGTTGATAATAAGTTGGCATGTTATAGGGTGTAACCAGAGATGGTATTCAATTGCGAATCGGGCACTTCAATGATCTTGTCTCTGCGAACGCCATCTCTGAAGGATTGATCAAGAAACTGAATTTTGTCGTCGATGGTGAGTGAATGCGCTTTTTATTGTTTTGCAAATTGGTGTTTTTGCCGATATAAACTGCCGTTAGGTTGTTAAAATAGGATAAGTTTCGTTGTATCTTTGTGTCAGTTGACCTGTGACAATATGAGCCTAGGAATGGAGAATAAACCCCAGCACTCGGGCCACAAAGCAGAGTAGGTAGGCATTCATTGCCTGTGTATTAATGAAAAGTACTTTTAAAATAATAAAGGTAGAGGTTGCATCATTGCAGGAAAGTCTATTGATGAATTAAGGCTATTTCTAGCAAGTCTGGCGTCGCATAATTCTTAAACATTCTATAAGATTCGATCAGTCGTATGGATTCAATTTCTTCCACTTCTATTTGTTCGGCTTTTTTATTTGATAGATAGTGAACGAATAACGGTATTAAATTGTACATTGTACCTCGGCTGTGAAATAAGGAAGTAATTTTTTAGCATTGGATCGTGGTCTATACGACGAGGCGTTACAATTTTTCGAGCAGATGCAAAGCGCTTTCGTAGAAGAAACAAAAACAAGTTGGGCACAAGGACTAAGGTTATTGATTTGTGAACTGAAAAGACCAGCCCGAAGTGGTAGTGCTGGCCCACTACGTCATTGAGCTTTTTTTCGATCAACTTTTTATGCTCAAATCTGTCATTTTTTTGCTGTTGCAGAAATTTATTGTGATTTAAGAACGTATTTTATTCAATAGCTTTTCCGAACAGAAACACCGAGGAGGGGATTTTGTTCATATGAACTTAACGAAAAGATTTCTTTAAAGCTTCGACCTGGATTCTTTACCATTTTGCGATTAGAAAGTTTCCAGCATATTTGAGTATATGATTAAGTTTTGTGCAAACATGAGCGTATTCAAATATATTTTTAAATTTGCGTATTTTATGAATATTTGTCGCTTCTAGCATATAAAACAGCTGGATAATGTGGCAACTATCGAGCGGGTGAAAATATTGTCTAGATTCGATCAAATATAGTCTAAAATATGATTATATGCTGACGCATTGCATTCCTTTCCATATCCCTCCCCTTCTGCTTCCCCCTCCCCCTCCATCTCGATACTGCTTTACACCGATTGATTTCGACTTACGTTGCAGTGTTTATTTTGCTCATAGAATTTTTTTGTTTAGCTATAATGTGAAACGTATACAATAATTTCTCTTCGAATGCGTATGCAACGTTAACTGAATATGCCGAATTTCTATCGAAAATTTTGGAATATTGCCCAGAAAAATGCGTATATTATTTAAATGTCTGCTCGTGCTATTTTATCCATTGACGATATGGTTGCAAATTCAAATTTCGGCTTTGAAAAATTAATTGCAAAATTTATCGTTATTAGATTTCTGCTAAATTGCATATTTTTTCACTTTATTTCTATTTCATGTTTTGCTTCATATTTTTCGAAATTCCTCTATTTATTCAATGCGATCGTATACCCGCTGAATATACGCCCGGTCATAAAACTTTTCGGATGGTTTTTTTCTTTTCACTTTTTATGAAGGTATAAGATAGATAAATACCGTTAAGATAAAAATTTCAAAAAAAAAA
>QEWY01001940.1:298850-316380 GCA_006503575.1 Baylisascaris schroederi
ATATATATATATATATATATATATATATATATATTGTTTTTATTTTTATAGATTTTTTTTCTCTCTATTGTTTGTATAATTTTGAGCCTCTATCGTTTTTGGTTTTTATCATTTGAAACCAATACCGGTGGTAATACTTTTCAGCTGTTTGCCTCAATATCTGTTTCTTGTTCACTTTTCATTTATCTGGTTCCAATTCATTTGGCGCACACCTGGTTCAATAATTCGATTGTTTTTCTTTGAAGGATTTTCCTGAATTTCTTATTATCAGTATTTGTGCCTCTTGTCTATCCTTATTCGATTATTTCGCCTCTAAATTTGGTAATGTCGGTTAAGGTTTCTCTATGGCTTCATCTTATTGTCGTATTTCCTGTAGGCTGTGATATCCGTCCACTATGTTGAATTTTTTAAAGTATGAGGCTATCTTATAGAAGTGATTCGTTGGCATATATTTATTGATGTCTATATTACTGCACTTTATGTTTTAAATAAATATTTTGCAAAGGATACTAATTTTGAGGAATATTTTTGATGATGGTTTTAGTTCCATTGATTACAACCGGAATCTGGTTGCTAATTATTGTGTCACCTGGTGGAAGTGCTTGGCTGAATGGTAAAGCGCTTGAACGCTGAGCCAAGTAAATTTGGATCAAGTCCTTCCTCTTACTTCAGTATTGCAAAATGGTGTGATATAGGGTAAGAGACCGAAGAATATCATATGGAAATTTGCTCGATTCCTTAAAGATATTACTAAAGGGCTTTACTTATGTATGCTTCATATATAATATAGGTTGGGATTTGCTGCGTTTGAATTCAGTGGTGCTCCACTATCGCAAAATAACTGATTTTATAAGACAACGAAGGGAATATTCTTCGTGCCATAAGGTTTATAAAGCATTGGTAGATATTTATATAAAGCAAAATCGAGGAAACGTTGAAACTTGTTACACACTGATTTCCTTAATAGTAAGGCCTTGGGAGGGTTCTTGTGGTGTGCTGTTTTTAGGTTTTTTTTTAAAAAATTCGAAATACAAAGGAATGTAAGTGTTTTCTATAATTGAATTTACTATGAGCGCAATATTATTGACAGATGCGAATAACGGTGAAATTATGTGGTAATTTGAATAAAATTCATTGGGATCGCCGTGTTTGGGAGATTGGCTATCGTGGTCCACCATTGCCTCAACGAAAAGCGTATGTTCATCTTATTGTCGTTTATTGCTTTATGTTTTTATGAAAGTTGGCCTTTTTCCAAATATTTCTGGAAAGTTCAACATATATAATGCTATTGTCGTTCGATAGATGAAAAAAGAATACAGATGCAACTGGATGATAGAAAAAATGGGCAAAAAACAAAGTGGGGGGTCATGTTGATATTAATGAGAAACTATTATTTCTGCTAAAGGAAATGGTGCTGAGATTCAAATAGGAATAGAAATGGACTGAATAAATTTGATATGCGCTCATTATATTTTAGCCATTTTTATTGTCATGTTAGATGTCAATTTGAAAAGCGTTATGGTTACACTATTAGCTGCTGCTCTATTTTTGCAGCATTTCAACCTGAAACTGTAATCTTTCCTAATCTACTGTGAGGATAAAGTACGACCTCAGTTACAAAGTATGACCTCAGGTACCGCTTCGAATGAACATTGAATGTTAAGTATCATAGCAGAAATTTTCAGTGTTTTACGAATTGCATATTTCGCTTGATTTTTTCGTCGTTTTTTTTCAATATACAGTGAAGTTTTCTTTGCCTAGAGACGACAAATATGAAAGTGCCATTTTCCTAACAAATCATCTATCCATTATATTCTTTAAAAGTTGTCCTTATTTCTTCATGAAATAAGAGACTTTATATTGTATACATTCATAAGTATGCATTTACTCAATTTCAGTGATCATTTTTATAGAAAACATATCATATTTCAA
This sequence comes from Baylisascaris schroederi, assembly GCA_006503575.1. NCBI lineage: Eukaryota > Metazoa > Nematoda > Chromadorea > Rhabditida > Ascarididae > Baylisascaris > Baylisascaris schroederi. The sequence goes on from QEWY01001940.1 coordinate 300,783, forward strand.
TGATCATTGAAGCATTATATGTCCATTTGCTGCGATGTGTTTGCATACTTCACAAAGAGGTTTTAAAGATGCTATTTCTGGGAATTTTTCGAAGAAAACTTTTAATAAATTCATTAAAATTTTAAAATTCATTAAATTGAAGATTCGAGATCTTTGGTTTGAGTTGAATTAATAAAAGTTAAATTGCTAAGAAGGAGATTAAATAATTCTAAAAAGATTTAGGTAAATTGAAGATGTTAGATTTCAATTGTAGAAAAAATATTGAGGGACAAATTTACCAATTTCGGCGGTTCTATTCGAGGTGTTTAAAAATTTTTTTCTTCGAGAAAAAAAAACTGGTCTCTATTCATAGAACACAAAAATTACAGCAAATCATTAATGATTTTATTATCAACGTAGTGGACAAGTCATCTATTCTTTTCCTGCAGAATGTTCTCTTATAGGATCGGATGTAAGAGGTACAGTGAAATTGGTTTAAGAGGCAATTCGAATATTATGTAATTGATTGGAATTAAATGAAATTAATTGAAGAAGTACATATACATACAAAGAGTTTTATATAATTATGTTGAATTAAATGGAATTAACTAAAGAAGAATATATAGTGTATATCCATGAAATCCAATGGGGTTTTCATGGATAACGTCTATATCATCCTTTATTCTCGTTTTTTTAAAGCAAAATGGTCGGTTTTGTGGAATAATATGGACGGCTAATTTTTAGAACCGGTCGGCCTGACTATCCAATAAGCGGCAATCAAATTATTCTACTGCGTGAGCGATTCGCACGTGAATGGGAAGTAATGAAATGTCTTGCTACGCCTTTCCTCTCGAAGGTTATTTTCAGTTCTTTTCATAGATAACATCCATCCTATCTTTTTTTTGCGCTTTTTAAAGTAAAATGATGGATTTTGCGAAGTAATATGGATGGAAAATTTTTAGAACCGGTCGGCCAGATTATCCAAAAATTGGCGAATGTACATGAAATTGATGATTTGCCGATGGTGTTTTTTTATTTCTTATCTTTTTTTTGTATTGTCTGACTCAAATGTTATTTTTAAATTGTGGCGCCATTAATACCCTGACATGAATACTATCGTTATTGATGCAAAAATTTAACTATGGAATTCCAATCAGTAAAATCTCTAAAAGATGTTTTATTCATCGACTTACCCTTCAAAAGACCACCGACCGCGCTGAGGGATTTTTCTATGGGGATAGTTGCTTTTATGAATAACCGTGAGTGATCGAAACGGGTTGTTGAATTGTTGAACAAAATAAAGATGGTCATTTTGTTTAAGAAGGATATTTGCAGGAGCAAGAAGCACCATACATTAAACTACATGGTAGTCCAGCACAACAACGCGAGGCCGACGAATTACGATTGCAACAAGCGGCGATGCCCGGTGGGCCGAAAAAAATCAAAATGCATAAGGGTGGGAAACAACCTGCAGCCAATGTTGGAAATTTACTGCATGCGCATCGAACAGTCGAAGATTCCCTTTACGAACTCATAGGGGGGGGGATTGAGGAGGAGGCAATTTAGCTATTCTCATATTTAAAATTGCTGTTTCTGCAGGGGATTGAATATGCCGCATATGTTTAACAGTGATGGATGACATCTATGCTGATAGATTTCTTTGTGATTCGATCGCTTTGCAATTACGTTTAGGTGATAACATGTTTATTTCGATAGGTAATTGCTAGATACGTATAGGGCTATATATCTATATGGTGTTGACATAGGGTTTAATTCGATTGTGGTATTGTACGAAATCAGCAAATGTTGCAGTGATAATTGAACGACTCTTTTTAGCCTTCTCCTTCAATTCTACCCTTCCTCTTAGCCCCTCCCCCCCCCCCTTTCACCTAACGTTATAAGTAGATTGTTAAAGTGGTATTGATGTTAGCTTTGAAATTAAACCCTCAAAAGCTAGCAGGTCTCGCATCGTTTAGAAAAAAGGAGCATTTTTGGATTCTTCAATATTGCAAAAGTTGCTTTTCTCCCAGCTTACCATCCTGATATTAATTTTGGTGTTAAAATATTTGGCGTTGAATTATGTATATTGTGGGTGAATCGTATACATTGTGTTGTAATGTATGTTCGTTATTTTTTTAATACCAGCGCATTGTTCTCCTTCCTGTTTCTTAACCATGTCATTGAAATGGCTTAGCTGAACGCCTATTTCTAGAAGTGACTCAGAATTACTGGTATTAATAAAAACTAGTAAATCGATAAAACATTGATGACATTTTACCTGTCTTCTGCCTCCAAAATTTCATCAAACAGATATCACTCATTGCATACGTCGATTGGCTATTCGAACGAATCCAAACATCCCACCTGACGATCCGTCCATTCGCCAAAGATCGGGGCGGATTCGTCGAATTCGATTCGCGTTTTACCATCTAGAGTTTACTAAATAAGCTGAACTTGGAGCATATGCCTGACATTTAGTCTTTTTTTTTATGGGCTGAGGCCACACATTTATTGCCTTCACTGAATTTATTACTGCGAACTTATATAGAATCCAGTAAAAAGCATGTCACTATAATTGATTCTTATGTTGTATGGTCGCATGAAGTAAGCAACTTTGCTGACATTTTGGATAGACAGATATTAGCCTTATTCCCTACGAAATAGCAAATGAAGGTTTTTTTAAGATGTCGGACGATTTATGCCCTTGTTCATGTGCTATTTTATTTTTCTTTAAATAAATACTTTTGCTAGCGATGATGGTGAATTTTTTTTTTGTTTTTTTTTGGCTTTAGAGTCTAGCCTAATGCTATTCGAGCAGAAGTAAAGAGTTCTTTTTTCTCTAAAACTTGAGTCTAGCCTGAGGCTACACGAGCAAAAATTAAAAGTTCGTGAACATATGATCGATAACTGTCGACTGAGATGAATATTAGTCCTCGATGAAGAACAAATACCAAATATTTCATTATATGAACAGCTATACATTCCTAATGAAATGTATATTGCTGTCAGATTATTGGGAAGTGCACTTAGAACATGCCAACGCTGTTGTGACAGCTAGCTGTCCATTTGTTATTAAATTCTTTTAGTTAGTTCTCATTTATAAAGACGCATAGAGCTTATTAGCTACGACCATTGATAAGAGCATACTGATTCATCGCTATTGCGATCAGCCCATACAGGCTAAATTGGGAAATTCGAGAATTCCCTAACATCGATAGTTTCCAAATCCTAAATAATGTCTAATTTTTGTTTTTTGAACTTCGGGAATTATTATAAAGAATTCGAGTGAGGGTCTCCATATCTACGAGATTTCCCCTTCCGCTCTACACCTTCGCCATCTTCAGAAATCCTCGAATTTGAAGTATTCCTAGATGAAGTCGATGCCCTCAGATTCGGAGAATTATCGGACGCTTGGAGCTNATATATATATATATATGTATATATATATAATTATATATATATATATATATATATATATATATATATAATATATAATATATATAAACTGTAGCCCAAACTGAAGCTGATTATTTGTTGAAAGTGAAGCTTATTGTTTGTTCATCACTCAAATAGAATCACCCATATCTATTTCATCTACAGATTTTCACTTTGATTATTCAGAAAGTGATCATTTTAAGGTGCAAATTAGCAAGCCATAAATTTTGACCAAACGGTTGAGACGTAAGGTTAAATGATGAAACTATGGGGAAGGAAGAAGCAGAAAAGTGGAAGGGGACATTTCCGCTAAATTGTGTCTTAAATTAATTTTTCTAAATTCATCATAAATTGTGTCTTAAATTAATTTTTCTAAATTCATCCACTAATTGAATAACCAATCAAGTAAATGCATACAACTAAACGAGTAAATTGCTAATATGTTAATATAAATATAAAATAATTCAATATAACACAAAAATACAATATAACACACTTATTAGAATATAAAATGCGATAATTGTGCTATTTTTAAGGATATGCATAACTAATCAAGCGTAATTATTGTTAATGTTACTCTTTGAATGTCAATAAAACACATTATTATTAATGGAAATAAGATGGACATTTTCGCATTGAAAGGAAGCTTTTCGAATGTGCGCACTAATGATGCAAATAAACTGCATTCGCTTAATGTCACAAATCATCGTATAACGATGGCCTCTTTAGGTTTGTATTGTTGCCGATATTGATGTTCATATGCTTATCGGTATTTGCCTATGCTTACCCATTGTTTAGTTAAATGTTTCCTTGGATTTATATGTTTTTTTAAGAGTGTGAGTGATAATTTTCTTGCAAAATGAAATGCAATTATGTCTTTTTTCTTTGAGCTAGATAGTGCGATAGAGAAATGAAATCCTTTCGGCTACGCCAAACATTTAAGAGAAAAGGATGTTGAGGTTTCGTTAAGGTATCAGTGTTGATTTGCCGCAAGTATCGTCGATAAGTTTACGAGAGTATGAAGGAGGCGTCAATGATTTATTAGACGATCGAAATCTTTGCAAGTGAAATGCATCATAGGATAGAAAAAATAAAAGGTAAGGTGGAAGGAGAGATTTTATGTGCTACCATGAGATTGTGCTATTTTATTGCAAACGAATGTCATTGAAGAAGCTGTCTAGATGGAATGTACCTGTGAAGGTTAATTAGGCAGTAAGTCCTGGGCGATGCCGAAAGGGACTTTATAAATATCAACATTATTTTTACCGCTTTTAACGTGCATTATTTTCGAGGATTTCGATTGCATGGATATTCGTTTAGTTTAAAGAAGCAATAAAAAACGATCAGCTTTCGTCCCTATAATCATTGATTTAGACTTCACTATCATAAAAGACGATCGTTGCAATTCTCTAATGGGTAAAAATATGCAGTAAATATTTGGCGATTTAGGCAATGAAGGGAGAGGCAGATTTTTAGCTAGAGTAAAGGCCAACTTATTGAGGCTAGGCGGAATTTAATTTAACATGCGCAATAAAATGCAAATATATCGGAAATGAAGCGTGTGCACTATTGACGTTTTTTGTTGAATGGTGCATCAGCACAAACACTAGCAGCAATAAGCAGCAGCAGCAGGCGCTAAACGAAAACCTCACAACATACCGAGCAACCAACCACTTCTAAGTGGCGCTTTCTTTTAGTTAATTGCCAGCCGTTTTCCCATCGTTTTGATGTGCCAGCTGTCTAATTTCCACTCTCAAATTTCACTCTATCAAAAATATTGAATTTCTTTAAGTTATGATGATCTTTTATGCAAAAAAAAACGAAAATTTCATAAAATTTTAATGATATTATTGGAATTTTAATGATATTAAAAATCTAAAAATACTTGTTGGATAAACCTGAACTGTAGGATGTCAACTTTTAATCTGTTTAATCGATCTAAAAAAATAATAGTTTCAGACAGAAGTGGCGAAAATTTAGTAGACATTTCACAGTCAGTCAGGCCGAACTTAACAAGCGGCCAGATTGCAAACCCTCGAAAAAAAATGCTTTATTTAATGAGTTCATGATTAATCCAAACGTATAAAACTTTTCCTTGGCTTGAATTCGTCTTAAAATATGATGGAAATTTTAGATTACACTGTCTAATGAAGAGTGAAACCATGGCAATGAACTTAGATCATTCCGTCTTTAAGATTTGTTTCTCGGGTAGACACAACAACTTCATATATGAAACAGGTGAACAGACAAATAAACAAACAAACATTTGTTTATTTATTTATTTATCTATTTATTTATTTAGGAAGGGAGGAGGAGGGATCTTGATCTCTTGAATTAGCATACATATTAATCACAAAAATTGCTTCATTATCGTAGTATTGTCTTAGTATTGACTATATATATCGTATATCGGATTACCATTGAGTATATCAGATGAAATCTTTAGTCATTTTATTTGTTTACTAAATTTTTGCTTTACTTTTATTAAAAAAAAATGAAATTTCTTTTAGATATAAATATATTATTTCATCTGATTTTCCACTGCACTATGTTCCTGTTTAGTTAAATAATTTTTAGTTATTAGCTACTAGAAATATCAAATTAATATTCGTGGATAATTCAATTGCTCGCAAAATCCGTCTCAAGCAATAATGATATACTTACTGACTGAGAGAAAATGGTAATCACTTATTGGCATAGAGTGTTGTCGATTCGTCTAATAAGATTTAATCGAACGAATAGGGCAAATAAACGAGCCACATGGGTGCACTCAAATCGGGTACTGAATTTGACAGCTGGCTGTCACCAAAACGGCTCTCCTTTCACATAATTTACTTTATTCATTTATCAATGAACAACAATTTCATCAAATACTATCCTGAAGAAGACCGATTCTGTTACCTCTTGGGAAAGTTTATTTTACTTCGAATATTATGAATGAAATATTGTATTTGGTAAAGTGGTTCTTCACATTGAATATGATATCGATCTGCATCAAATTGCTTATCTTTTAAAAAAATATATATCCACTGGTTTTAGTTTGCATTTTTTTGAGTATAATATTCGATGAACTCTATAAATACTTAATTAAATTTAAAATTATTGCAATTATTAAAGTTTTATAGAATTTCCTATAATATTTTTAGATTCTTATTTTCGGCTTCAAAATAACATATTTTATCAGTTGATTTTCACATGGGATTTATTAACCAATATTTTCACTCTTATTCAGTTGGTTTTTACATTTCAATATGAGTTTTTCATAGGGATGAACCCATGCTATTCGTTCAACTAGCATTCCGCTCCATTGCGAATGGAACGCTAAAATGTATAGCGGGTTGAACCTAAGCAATGGCTATGACAGCTAACTGCACTAACTATTTAACCTTGCGATCGCAAATATATTAAACAATATAGGGAAAAATATATGAATATATTGCTAATTGATAGCATAATCATCAAATATAAGAAAATATATGAATACAGAGAACAAATCAAATATATATAAGCATAAATATACCGGAAACTTAAAGATATTGGAAAATCGTTTGCATTCGAGGCGAAAAGAAATTGTCGAGCAAATAAAATGATTTCGGCACAAAGCTAAATTAATTAAATGCTTGCCACAAAAAGCACAACGCAACTTGCTGAAACGTTTTTATTTGAGTGCTGAAAAATATCGCTGAAAATTTCCATTGAAACTTTTAGAGAGCAAATAGCTATCCTAGGTTCTCTTCAAAAACAGACTTTCTTTCCTGAAATAATAAAAGATTTCATTACATTTGGGATTTCTGGTTTATTCTAGATTAATCACAGTTTGGAGATATTAGATATATTTATATTTATATTTATATTTATGTTTACATTAGATCAATCGTCTCTTAGCAACATTTAGAGTGCACTTGGCTAAACTCTATTCATTTTAAAATATGCAGTTTATATTTTGAATTTGCCACCTTTTATGTGAGATAGCAGCCTTCCAGTTCGTTGAAGGTGTTTCGATATTAGTCTTCATTGTCTACAATTGATATTTGACACGATGATGTTCAGCATCAAATAAGCAATAAGTTCAGATCGAGCTAAAAAGTCGTTTAAAAACTGAAGCATCGAAAGACGTTGAAGAGCTGCGGATCGCGATTCGCATCGCCTCTAAACCTAATCTCATTTAACGACAAATTGTGCGAGAAGAGCGTCGAAATCAGTCGTCGATGGGTGGCAACGCACTCATGCTGCATCGACGTCGTCGTTGACGCCACACTTTCTTCTATACAACTATCAGGTTCATTACTTCTCTATTCTTATAGTTGGATCCGATTAGGCACATATTGCAATTCACTCATATATTTAAAATATTGCTGAAATGTTATCATTTTCGACTTTGAAAATTCACTAAATTTTTTATAGTTTTTCATTGATTACTTTGCAGCCTATAAGCCCCTCATGAAATGTTCATTGAGTTCAATGCGATATATAAATTTAAATGCTAATGTTTTAAAGCGCCTATTGGCGGTCTTAATTCTGGATATGTTTCTGTCGCTCTTTGCGTCCCGCAATTTCATTTAACTAGTCACAATATCTGTAATTAAGGCGCACTACAGATCTCCTCCGATCCTTCAGTTGCGTTATAATAAGTAATCATACATCATAGAAGAATTATCAACAGTCGAATGCACTATTCGAAAGCATTTTGCAAAAGGTCAAGCTGAAGGTGAAGCTATTTAACGCAATTAACGTGACCTTTACAGCGCGTTATATGGACATGCAGTATATATTTCTATGCGTAATTTTTACTGATGGCATATACAGTAGATCTAAAAACACACGAATTAATGGCTAAGGCTGATCGTTGCTCGATACTCGAATCTTTTATGTCTCATCCTTTGTTTGGCTTTACCATAGATACAGACAGATTCGCCATCATGTCCAGCCGTAGACTGATAGAGCTAATGGGGTTGTTCGAATAAATTTTGCTCGATTTTCAAGCAATCTATGCAAAATTTTAGTGAATTCTTCCTCCACTATTCATTCCCATCCCAACTCTCTCAACTTTCTAATTCCTCCCCCCTTGCCAACCTATATTTCTTCAAATATGTATTATCATGAATAGATTTTCTGAATTTTCTGAAATCATGCAAAATTCTTGTGTTGCTCTCGATTCTTGAAAATTCCCGCATCATCTTGATGACAGCTGTTAAAGCTGCCAAAGAAAGCTATAATTTTTGGAGGGAAACAAATATTCATCAATTGAGTTTTTTTCGTTTTTTTTTTTTTATTTCTGCTAACGTTTGTTGTGTTGCCTTTAAGTTAGCTAATACATCCGCGCAAATCGTTGATATTTCAAAGAAAAAATTCTCTCTAAGCGAGGAAATTCTCTTTGATAATCAATGTGGAATATCAATGATACTTTAAATGTTTCACTCTCAAACGATTCATTTTTAGCTGTATTAATTTGCTATATTTGCTAGCATTTATTTCCGGTCAATTGAGTGATGTTTGCATCCCCTTTCAAAAATTCATTTATTGTTTTCACAGTTTCTATAATTGTTCTTTACTTCTCGTTATTACTTCCTGAATATATTTCATATATAGCAGCTGCAAATTATCCATGTACATATTTTTCGTCCTTTTAGGCCTGGTTCGTTTATGCCACGTAGCTGAGACGGGAGCAAGAGAGAGAGAGAGAGAGAGAGAGAGGGGGAGAGAGAGAGAGGGAGCATATAGCGGCTCTCTAAGCATTTTTCTTTCGGTTTTAATGTGCCAGTCATCATTCAAAGTAGCAGGTTTAGATGAATTATACCGTTTAGCTTCTGGATTTCTAGCTCTACGAGATAGCCCATACAAGTGAAAGTATTTTGCTCTCAATCATGCTATACATTTAGATCATAGGTAGAACTTTTCGAGATAAAGGTACACAATAACGGAGGAGTTAGATAGTAATTTTAGTTTTTACACATTACCATTCTTTTTATCAGTTGTTCTTATTTTATTTATTCTCTATTATTAGTTGAATGCACCATAAAATTTAAAATTCCAAAAAATTTTTCTGCAACGAATTGAATTGAGCCGAAAATCGACTTTTTTTTCTTGAGGATTTACGAAGTGAACAGTTTCACGGGCGCTTCCTGATTGCTTTTGCATATTTTTGACAATCATGTAATCAGGTAGCGTGAAATGCACTTGAATAGATGCTGCCAGCTCCTTAAATTCATATTTTCTTCTACTTTCGTCTTATGCGCTTAAGGTTTTTTTTTGCATTATACCGACTCCACATCTGTATATATGCGTATATCTGTATACTTCTATGCGATTATTTCAGTTTGTGAGAACCACAAAAATTGTGGTGATGAAATTTAATATGCGTGATTTACACCATACGTTAACATTATGCAATCGTTTATGCATCATGATGACAGTCTGAATAAGTAATAATTAGTATATGAATCTATTGATTATATCTCACACGTATATATTGCTGCGCTATCGATCGAATGTAACCTGAAGGGAGGAAGGCTGGGGAGGGGGTTGCATGAGCTGTGGTACGGTATGCGGTTTTGCAGTTTCGTTCATTAACCCAGTTAGCAATATGAATTGCTTGCAAACAATCCAATACATTCACATTCCTAATATAAACGTTCATAAAGAACAAATGATCGCAAAAAAAATTAAAATCATCGAAAAGAATGCGAAAGTTTTGCATTTATTCCCAAATCGATGAGATTGCATTTTGCACCGGTCGAATTGCAAAAATAACGATTAGTTTGCAAAGTATTTGCAAAAATTTTCGAATCAATTAAATAATAATGCATAATTACGTATATTTTTTTATTTGTTAATGTTCTATGAAATTGGTTGGTCGCCTCATAAGCAGAATTTTAAACTTTTTTGTCATAGCAACTTAATTGGCACACTTTTAAGCTTGTTTTTGATCCATGCATTGCACTCATCCGATTCGTAAATGCAATGTGCAATATGCAATAATGCAATATGCAATATGCAACAGTAGTCATATGACTCGATCGATTGCAAAAAAAGCACAACTAACATTGCATAACTAATGGCTGATCAGCTCAAAATTTAATAGAGAAAATGATCCATCCCGCCGGTTCTACCTATCGAATCATGTGACGTTATATTCAGTAGTTCTTCAATTGCAACTAAAAGAACAAGAGGTGATAGCTGTGCATACATATGTAAAAATAGGCATAATCTTGCCATAATGTTGTTTGCAAGCGTAAATTCGCCAACAAATATAACAACAAAATTTTTGATTGAGGAATTTGCGCAATAGTTAATTTCATTTAAAAAAATATTATTACATATTTTTCTAAAGTTGTTGAGTAAGAACGTTACAATGTGGGAAGAACTCATGCTATATTAAGCTCACTTGGCAAGAAGATATATTCTATTAATTTTCTTGTTTAAGTTTTTCCACCTTGTGAATATCTATTACTGCATAAATTTAGGCTAAAATAGATAAGTGTAAATGTTGAGTGCCTATTTGGTAACACATTTGTTCGAACAAACTTGTGCATAACAATATGCAATAATAAAATATTGTAGAAAAATGTTTAGAGAAGTTTATTTCAAAGAGCAGCGAGACTCATTTTTAGTATCGACAATTTTCGCANTATTTTTAAAAAAAAAATCTATTTCTGCGTTGAAATCTCAAAATTGAAATTCTAAAATAGATGACGATTTCACGGCGATCTGAAGCATAGATGTAACTTTAAACATGGCATCCTTTGAAATAGTCAATGTCGAAATGAAATGGTCAACGACTGAATGCCCATACAGAATACAGGAACGCTTATGGAGCTATAGGGAGCGAATAATCTTGGCGAAGTATGCAAAGTGATCGAATCTTTGAATTTAAGAAGCTTTAAAACGTTCGATTGTAAACAATTTTGAATCAAAATAATAAAGATGTTTTTTTTCCTGAATTTTTTCGAGCTATTCTAGCAATTCTGGATGCATTATCTTATCAATAGCTGACAACAACGTCCAGTTAAATGCTTAGCGAATTCAATATAACAATTCCACTAAGAAATATTACGCCCTCCAAGCATTTATTAATCATCAATAGTAGTGTATTATATTATCGCTGACGATATGATGATTAAATTTCAAAAAAAAAAAAATTTTTTTTAACGTTCTACAATTTCATGCCTTGTTATGCTTTAACATGTTGTTTTTAGGAGTGCGGTGAGGAGGACAAGGTTGGAAAATTTAGTTTCGGAATATTCCTTGTAGAATTTTACGATTTGACAATGCCATCCCATTCCTTGTTTAATACTTTATATATTAAGCATTATGCCTAGAAAGTGCTAATAAACCTGTTTCCACAAATTTTCATAGATGTATTTGCCGCTTTTATTAGATCTATTAATTGAACGATGAGAATGCCTCCCTTTAATGAAGTTCAAATCGCATTGATCTTGCCATTTTTTGACCACCGGGGTTTGGATCCTTCCTTCTTTCAACAGTACTTTTATTCAACATTCATGATTTAAGCTAAATAGCATTTAATGAAAGTAGAGGGTCATGTATCGTAGAAAGAATATTAAAACACACATAATAAATAAAAAAATGATGAAATATTCTTACTTCATTTTCGCAAAATTATTGATTTTTTTTGTTTTTTCAAAGCGTTTATAGATTTTTGAAAATCTACAAAAAAATTTCTATGGAAAAAGTTTAATAAGTGAATTTCTTTAAAATATGATTAAGAAGTTCTATAAAGTTCCTTTTTGATATAAAGTTAAAAAAGAAAATACAAAAGTTCTGCAAAAGTCCTATAAGTGAGAAAAATTCCTGCAAAAAATGAACTTTCATAAAAATTCCCATAAAACATAAATAAACGATGTGAATTTTCATATTTATTTTTCACGGAAAAAAGAACGTCGAGAATTCTCGAATAACAGAACAAGAAAAGAGAAATAGCGGCTCACACATTCGCTGAGATAATTGTTTCCGTTTCGTGATAGGAACAAAAAAAAATAGCGAAGAAAAGACGAATGGAAACGTTGCCAATTCTCAGGAGAATTGAAAGTTGGATTTTCTAGAAGAAATTGACATGTATAGCACAATGCTAAAAAGATTCTCCACATAGATAGAAGGATTGCCAACTAAAATATTCATTAGATATCTTTGCGATCGAATTTTTTAAGAAAATATTTCAATCTTTCAATATTGATTTGAATATTTTAGGGGGAAATTTTTTTTATTCATCGTCGAATTGAAGTTCGATCTATTTTAATGATTGAAAGTAAATTCAGATTTCCTATACTATGATGCTTCGATGTTTATATTCGTCTGTTTTAGTGTGGACTTCTAGCGGATTCTTTAATAGGCTGGCAATAATTTTTATCGACGTAGAGGATAGAAAATTTCTGTTGTCAGTAGAGACTGCTCTTTTTTTTTAAAAATTAGAGTTTATAAAAAGTGAATAGAATCCTATCCTATTTTTTTTTTTACAGGATGAGCTCTCCATCGGGGCTTCTCTTGACCGTTTTTATGCTGCTAATCGAGAATAGCAACTCGTCAACCGAGGAGCGTGCTAGATGCAGCGCCTTCACCGAGCAGGCTGTCTCTAAATGCATGAAGGTACTTTTGATGGAATTAATTAAAGCTACGTGAAATTGTTACTTGAATATGCAAACAAGTAGATCAGCAAGTCTAATACTTAAGTATTTGACTAAAATTGATTAGTTTAAACAGTTACAACTTTAAAGCTTATTTCATGATGTATTATTTTGTAACGTTAAATGGATCACATTGGATTTTTGCATAGTTCAGAATCTGACATGGATGAGAGTTCTATATATTGCAATGCTTTAGCAAATTCCATATGAATTTTTTAAAAGAAATTTTCAAAATATGATGGTATCGCCGCCTCTAAGTGAGTTGATACTATGGTATCCTCTTTTAATGACGTATAATTGCAGCCAGCTGCAAATAAACTAAAAATTCCAATATTAGAGGCTGCATACAATTGCTAGCAATGTATCCTAGATTGAGAAAGTGTACGTGATAGCAATTGTAGATGTGAAAATTCAATGTAAGAGTAGATGGTGATGCGCAATACTACAAAATCAAAAATTTTGATCTTTTGTTTCACTAATTTTTTGACGAACTTTGGCGGTCCATATAGGCCACGTAACCTTATGTAACGTAAGTCCGTGTATGGCGGTCCGTATAAGTCCGTATAGCGTTCGCTTTTTCTATTCCACTTGAATTGGAAATTCTATGTGGAAATTTGAGAATATTGAAATTGGAAATAGGCATTCTTGATTATGATTGATCTCCTTCAACATATTCATCACCTCTCATGCAGTAGACCATTTAACAGTGGAATATATATATAAGCAGTGATGAAGTGTTTGCTGTATACTTATTTGATTTACATATGAAATCTTCTCTTCTCTAAAAAAATTTGCATAAAATACGTTTCAGTTTAATCTTAAAAATTCATATTGCTGATGGTATAATGGTTGAAATAATTTTTCGCTGAAAAAAAACTGTAATAAATGCGTTTATTTAAAGTTTTTTCAAACCTGGAACTTCCAAATTTTGATGTGAAACTTTTTAGGAGTGGAATTTTTTAAAACTTTTTTCATGCACCAAAAAAGGTGTTCGATATCATTTATGATATCATTTTGAAATGGATTGCAATAATTCAAAAGAAATTTTTTTTTTCAGCCAATGTTGGATTTCGCGGGCAAGTTGCAATCTGAAACGGGCGCTATGCAATTTCCGGTTCAAGGCTCTGATATATTCCAAAAACTTTGCAGAATATATGTGGAATTTAAGGTTTGCTCCATTTAAATATATAAGTTCAAGATTTCATTTTCATGTATGAATACCAAACGGAAATAAACAGAATGTGATTTTATTTTTGAGCATTAATGAACACTAAAAATTATAAGCATAAACAATAAAAATAATATTTATATGCAAAATTTATTAAAGGCGAAAATGCATGAACAAAGTAATCACCCATGGAAGTGTGACTTATATTATTCAACTAAAACGTTGAGAGCGATAACAAGCAATATCTTTTGTATTTATTCCCAATCCATTGGAAATTATGGATTCATTGAAACACCCTGGATATTCACTTCTTTGAGGTGTGAAATGTACTTGTTTCCAAATTTCAACAAGGGCTGGTTGACCCAATCCAACGATTTTACTCGAGAGTAGGAAAAAGTAAATTTACACTTTTATTACTAGTAATCTTGTTGATCTCAATCGCTTGATCAAGATTTTGTTGTGCTGAGTTAAATAACCCGTAAAGCGATCTAATTTAAAAAGTTAATAAATTTGAAATTACTGAGAGAAAACATTAGCTTTACTTTGTTTTAACCAACAAAGCGTTCATCATGAATAAATCTCTCTTCATATCGCTTTTAATCGTCTCAATTCAATGCTTCTCTGATTTCTTTGTTTCTTGCGGTTGAAAAAAAAAAAAACTTAGTTAACCTTAATATTTCTATCGTTTTTACTATTTTCATTAATGCGAAATATTTACAACTATGAAGAGGTACAAGGTGAATACCTACTAACCTTGTATAGTTTATAGACATATTTGTAATTTATAATTATCTGATATAGTTATAAATAAGTATAGATATAGTTTAAAAAACATTATATATATATTTGCTGTGATTATTTAAGGAGTGTACACGTGACGCTAATTGTGCTAGCCTCTCAGTGGATGCGGTCGATGCAAGTTATGGCTATATGTGTGGTGCTGGATATAAACTTTTCGAAAAGCATGCTATGTGCTTTGCTGAGGTATGTTTTTCTATTATTCTCCATTTTAATGCCAGTCTAAGCGTTGCAATTTCAGGGCTTTTATATATGTATATGTTTGTTGCCGGTGACGTTTGTGCTCAGTTCAGGCTCAGTTTATATATTTTTTCACTCCCTCTTTTTTTTTTAAACTGTTCTCGTATGATCTATGTCATTCTTAGGATTTCAATATGACTGCAGCTATCGTAAATTAGGTGATAGGTTATTTTTAGCCATAAATGGCAAAGAGTGACTGCTATGGCTATATTATGGCTAATGACGATGATTTTGAAGTGGGCTAAGAGTCGCAATTGGAATATTATGATTTGTCCCCTCTCATCCCCACTCTAAATCAGAATGAAAATTTTATTCTGAATGAAATTTTGGTATCTAT